>NW_023591786.1:62692-263485 GCF_014843425.1 Jatropha curcas
CTCACAGCCGAGCCATAGAGAGCATCTAGCTATATTGCCTCCCACACCTACAGTCTACACAAAGCTAATAAACACTAAGAATTTTTCTTATTTACAATAAAAATAAAGATGTTTTTTTTTTTTTAATTTGTTTTATGTCCCATTGAAATAAGAAATAAATATTTTTACTGTTTATAATTTATCTATATATGAATTGTTTATTTTAATTTGAAATGTTTAATATACATACCTTATTTAGTGTAGTGTGTTCTATGCCGTGGTGGATGTACTACTTTTTTAAAATTATGGTATCATCAGTTATGTTTCGTATTCGTGTCAGTATGAACTCGTACTTTATGGTATATGGAATCATATACAGTAATCAGTAACGGTGTCTCGGGGTTTATTTAGAATACGGGACACCAATTTTAGAACGTTCTCGGTTGCTCTTCTTTTTTTGTACACAGATCATAAACGTCTCTTGTCTCCGTGCTCTGCGCAAGAATAGTGGATAATTTATTTGGGCTTTTTATTTTTTTGTTTAAGTCTGCTTGTTCCTTTGGGTTTTAAATTAAATTTATTGTATAATGGATTATGTTTATTTAATTTGAATTAATGTTATTTATTATTTAATGTTAGGTGTGTTAAGGTAAATGGGAATGTTTACTTTTTTAAAAATTGGATATCTATTTGGTTGTCTTGTTCAATATACAATATACTGTTTTTTTAGCTCTTCAGCGCCCTTCACCATGGCTTTAGGTATATGTCCCCCTGTGTATTGTGTGTGGAACTAGCATATTGGTAGTCTATGCCAGAACTATCTTCGACTTCTATTCGAATATAGCATCATGGTCCTTAATAAAGAGCCGACAAGTGGTATTCTTGTTTTTATACACACCCTCCAATGAATTTTTTTTAATTTTTATATTATAGACTATTAAAATAAGAATTAAGTATTTGTCTCATGTTTATGCATTTTTTATTATAAAATTATCGTATATGAACAAGTTTATTTCTTTAATTTGAAATATTAATGCTCTCTACGTACTTCATTTAATTGGTACCACTGTGTGTACATTGTCGTGTGACGATGTTACCCGTCTTACCACGCGCGACATCACCCCTGATCGGCCGCTACGGAGGGTTTCTTCCGTTTCTCTCATATTTACGTGCTATGCCAGCACGATATTACTGAACAATACTTTCTTTAATACTATATGTCTTTGTTGCTCTCTCTGTGTGTGTAGTCCGCCATATTACTTTGCCTGAAATCTTCTACCCTTTCGCTTTTAATTTCCTACATGTTTATAGCACCCATTCCGTATTCTACCCAAGGGACGACCCCTCTTCGGTGTTCTCATGTCTACCTTTGTAAAATATTATTATAATTCTGACTTCCCCCCTAGTTTATCCTTTCTTATGCTTTGTCGGTCACAATAGGGGGCGACCGATGCGCTGTCTCGCGCTTGATGTCTATGGCCATTTTTAAAAGCATCTGTATATATCCCCTCACCGGTTCAGTTACGCCGCCTTCGCACCTTTTCACTCCCTCCGATTCATTGTCTTCTTGGTCTTGGGTTACGTACTTAGGAAAACCCGGCCACTAGCAGTATATACTTGCGCTATACGTTCTACGGACGTCGAGACTGCGTAGCATCAAGCTGATCATTGAGGGTTTTTTTCTTATTTTTTGATATCTTATTCTCCAATAGATTGAGCTATGTGAATAGTATCTCTTTGTCTAAACTTTTTATTCTCTCTATATTTCCCTTTGATGTTTTGACAAGGACCTGTTTTTTTTTTTTCTCTGTTTTTTTAGTTTTCTTTGTCTTTTACTTTTTGTTTATTTGATCTTCTCTATATGTATACTGGATATTATCTTAGATTTTACCTTTAATTAGAGTGATTAATTAATGCGTCAATTTCACTATAATTTATCCTCTCGTAGGGTGTGTTAGGGAGTTAGGTGTGAGCTGATCAATGTGTGTTGTCATACTGGCTAATTGCCTTTTTTTTTTAAAATGTTGTACGGGGCTCAATTTCACGCCTTGGTCGAAAGTTTCGTAATTCACTATAAATTTTGTGTACACGTGTCCTCGGCAATCTATCCTGGTATAACTTGCCTTTGACCACCATGAAACAGAAACACAGCACTACCTCTTACATTCTACGATAAACATACTCTACACGTTATCCTGTTTTTCCCTTATTATGCTTCACACAATGTCATGTTTATTAGTATATTTTAAACTATATATATTTTTACAATTTTAGCTTCTCATAGTATGTCAATTGTTATTGGTTATAGATTCTGATTATACATTTAATCCTTCTTTTACCAATTATTAATTTTTTTCCTTTTCATTTTTTTATTTCAATTTATTTCTTCTTTTTTCATTATTTTTTCGTTTGGAAATCCGCTTTGTTTGGAGTAGAAAGATTATGGAGGCGACAGAGGAGAGCGTTAAATAGATGGGTTGTCAGTAATATTGTGATGTCGCGCCATAGGTCCTTATAATATTATATTAATAATGAAAGAAAAACGATACGGAATCAAAAAGGAAACACGTAATGAAGTATAATATTATTGTTTGGGTCGCTACTCGTACCAGAAAAAAAAAGAATCATAGTTTTGATTACTCAATTGGTAAGAAATCCATTTGTAGTTTATAAAATAGTAATTATACTCTCTGGGAATTTTTTCCTATAAATCTGAACACAGAAATTATTTAGAAAATTTGTTGGTGGAACTGCGCATAATTAATATTCTAATTCTTTTGGCTTTGTATGTGTATTAAATATTTGACAATTATTCGGTATATACCATTGATCTGGTCTCTACCTGGGGTCAGACTCAGATCTCTTCAGATATATACACTACCTTGGTAATTTTATTAGGAGAATTGGTCGATATTTATGCGGCCTATCTATATAAATGCAATGCTGGACTCTCTAGGCTTGACTTTTAACTGATAAGTAGGGGTGGTTTTAATCAGCAGTGTCGCATAATTCAACTCGCGATCTGATTTGTAGATAATAAAAACGTATAGGGTTTTTCGACAAAGAATGTTTAATGGGTGGATGTAGGAACCCCCTTTTACATAATTTAATTCGTATCTCTGGTCATTGTATAATGGAAACTCATGGTTATCTATATGTTTTACTATAAAAAAAATGATAAGGTTCTTCACAGGCTCATTAGGATATATCCTACATCACTATTTTATCAATAAGAAAATATCCTGTAAAAAATTGTCAACTTCGTCAAACCTCGAATCCAAAGAGGACATAGTCAGACGGACAAATATTAATGACAAATATTTCTCTGACATTAGAAAAGAGTGTCTGGTTTTCCATCTTATTGGCTCTAGGTCAACATGAAAATGTATCTTAATTGTTATTCGCGTGGGCTTAGTTGCCGCACTGAAAATATATTTAGTTGATCTATTTTTTATAAATTGAATCCAAGAACATCAAGTAAGACCATTAAAATTTTTTACGCATTTTCAGATTTTTTGGTATCTAAATCCGTAACTTGTAGTTTTATTATCTTATCCGTAATATCTTGGGTTTCATTAATGGCCATAGCATGGTTACCTCCTTAGCTTCTGTCCGAAATTGTACTACTCCGCTCTCTTACCCACAAAGGTTTTCGTACCCCTAGCTTTTGGGTTGGCATAGCAATACCCAACCATTGGGTTTAAGAAAAAAAAAAGAAAAAAAAGACCTTAATAATTATTTTTTCAAAAGGAAACCATTTGGCTGGCTTAGCCCAGTGAAATTATCCGCTTCTTCTTTATTTACTACTTACGCGGATCAAACAGTTAATTGGCAAAAAAAACACCAAAGAAACACAAAAACCCACGGTAAAAAAATAATGTTTAATGAATCAAATAATTTTAAAAGGATATTGTGAGATTCTTTCGCACTCTACTTTTGTCCCAATGCCAAGAGGTGCTCTATACTTCTTTGCTTTTGCTTCTTGGGGATAAAATAAAATATTTTAAGCCTTTAAACTAAATATTGATATGATAAATTTAAGCGCCCAGAAAGAATAAAATGCAATTAATTGCTTCCAACAATTACTTTATAATTGTAATTGACTTTGAACGAGTCCAATTGGTTAAGAAACTATATTGCTATACTTATTAAAGCTAAAATATTAGCCTGAAGTATATGGCTTTAAGTCTCACGGGCTGAAGCAGCGGTTTCTTGTTTCGGTAACTTGTGTTTGGAAAAAATGTTCAAACCGGGAATTAACGAGTTAACGCAGGAGGGATTTGAAAAATTTTCATATCAAATCAAATTATTTTATGCCAATAAATCAAGGAACAAAATCAAACAATAATAGACAGAAGCTTTGAATACGGTTTCGTCTAATGGTTTAACTTTGTCAATAAAATAACAGTACTTACTTGACATCAGTCAATAAATATATTGACATTTTAGTAGAACGGGTGGTGGGAAGAAAAGGATAAATTTCTTTTATTTTTATTATTAGTTATTCATTGAAAATATTCAATTAAATACATTAATTAGAGAACAATTTTTTTAAATCTATTAAAAATCAACTTGCCCTGAAAATCATTATATAAAAAAAAATCAATATTTCATATCTAAGAAATTAGAATTATTGGCAACTTTTTGTAATTTTTTTAACCTAAAATGGTTTCAAGTATAAAAAATCCAAATGACACTATTTTAAAATTTGCTAAATTTTAAATCAAACCAAATCAATTTTAAAAGAAGAATCCATCGTTAAACGGTTTGAAATATTTTTAATGGCACATTCCACTAGTTAAGGTCCATGATTAAGTCCCACCAGATTTTAGCTGCCATACTATATTATAATATATATATATATAAGGTTGTTTAATAAATCTTCGCAAATCTCTAGCCTTTTCATAAGAAGAATTAATACATGAATGAGATTCGTCATATTGGAGACAAAATAATCCATCTCTTGGTCCTATTGAATTTCCATTGTCAATTAGCATTTATACATTCAAACTCAATTTCCTTCTATTCTGGGCCCAACCTAATGCTTAAAGATGAAGAGCAACACTGCTCTTCGTCCAACTTAAACAAGAATTTTACTATGATCGCCTCCCGCTTCAATAGACTCGGCACCCTCCTCCGTCAATAAAATGGTTTCTTTGGGAAGTGAAGAATAGAATTGTTCGCTCTGGGGATGGTTGTTTACCTTGTGATATGTACAGGGTCCATTTGATTGCCTTGACCTTAGAGTTGCAGTGGTCTTAATGTCAAGAATGCGGCTGTGCAGTCAATTTGCACAGTAAATTTTATGCAGCAATTTTGCACAGTAACTTATTTGGCAGTCAAGAAGGCCGGCGGAAGAAGAAAAGGAATGACTAATTAAATGGAGAAGCGAGAATGAGTTATTAACAACGGCTCTTGTCGTAACCTCTCCTAAGATAAATAGAGGTAGCGAAAGCCTCCAACAAATTACAACGCACGCAGCAGAAAGAAGAAAAAAAAAATGTAGAGTAGAAGAGGTGATGCTAGTTGTAGGAAGGGAGTTTTCTAAAAAACAGGGAGAAGAAAAATTAGTGAGGAAGCTTATTATAGGGTGTTTTTGGGAAACACTTATTGAGTGCCAATAACCTTTTTGTTATTACTCTCTTTGTGTACCTACTATTTTTTTTAATAGTGGAAGAATGATTCGAGTTTGTCCCATGGACGTAGCCCTAAACAGTTGACTGGTGAACCACGTACAACTTTTTTGTAATGTCCTTTTCTACTTTCTCCGCTACGTTATGGTTTCTCTTAATTCTTTGTGAGGGGCCCACGAATGGTATCAGTAAACTGATGCCTAACAAATTGGGTATCAAGAGCTGATGCCTAACAACTGGTATCGAAAAGCTGATGCCTAAGGTTTCGGCAGGTCCAATCGGTCAGATAGCGGTACTGCTGCATATAACCTTTGGATCCATAGAATTATATTATTGAAAAAATAATATATACCTACAGGTCCGTTTGATGGAATCCTATACAGATAAGTGCTTACTGATAGAGCGCAAGTGGATGAAGAGAAATTAACGACGAGTCCATTTAGTGTTGTCCGGTTCGAAAGACGTTGCCGGATCGACTTATCGGTGCATGAACTTTGTGAAAATAAGTACTCAAAAGTGGCAAGCACCAGCACTATTCACGTGTACAGGTTAGCTATTTCATGCATACAGTTAACTTTCCGATGTATATTGGTTCTATTGATGCGATCACATATTCCACGCTATACTAACTATTCACAGGATACGGTTTTACTGTGGTGAATGATTTTTCTGCCGCCAAGTCAAAATGGAACAAGCAAAATGATTAGTCTAAATGGCGAAAATTACCAATATGGAGAAAATGAGATAATCTCTGATGGGTAATAAAAATGTAATTGGCCTGTGGTAGTTGAACTAAATCGGAGACAAGACTGATGAGGAATGGGCTTTCGAGCAACCTGTTTTGTAGTGGGCCGTACCAAATCGTCGGATTGTTTGGCAACAGAATGTAGATGAATGAAAGGTTTCTGAGCCACCTTCAGCTGGTCAGTAGAAGCTCACAAAAGGTTTATTCTGTGATAACCTAAAAGGCAATGAACAACTCGGCAAGAAAGAACCGTACTACTGGCCCTTGGCAATCGAAGTTCACATTAGACAGTGTCTGAATTGTTATGTGTCGCGGAAAAAGCAGATCAGTTGCCCAGTGACTCAGAGCAGGAGTGGGCCAGTGTTTGCAGAGGTGGGACTATCAGACTTAACAGCAGTTGCCAACTAGCAGAGGTGGGCCTAGTGTTTAAAGAGGTGGACGACAAACATAACAACACGGTATTGACTGTCTTGGGTTGTTGGCCAGGATGGACTCAGAAAGACTAAGGATGATGGGGGGCCACTATTTGGTAGGAGGCCGAGAAGAGTTAATCTCGCAGGGCGGAGTAAAATCAATCGTAGGTATGCAAAGATCAACATGAACGAAGCTAAGTCCGGTCAGTCACCCTTGGCAAGCCATTTTCGCTATTCCAAAGGACCAGTCCCCTCAGGACGGGCAGAAGAGAGAAAAGACATGGCCAAAATTCCTTATGCTTCAGCCATGAGGAAGTTTAAACTGTAATGCGATGCGTCCTTGTACGGAGACTAGATATTGGCCATGGTAGTTGGGAGTTGTTTAGCGGTATAGTGGTCAAATCCTAGGGAAAGCTCAATTGGGAAAGCAGTTAAAGTGGAATTTGAGGTATCTACGAGGCACTACTGCGAGAAGTGTTTTGTACTTTTGGTAAAAGGAGAATTAAAATATAAGGTTTAAGGGGTGTAGATGCGGACTATGGAGGTAACGTTTGAATAACACCGAAGAAGCACCAACTGTTATATTTTCACTAGTTGGTACTAAACAGCTTATTGTTGGATATCACAGGTACAAACAGATTGTACGCTCTATCCACCCACAAGAAGCTGAGTCTGTTGCAGTGACAAAAGCCAACAAAGAAAATGATATGGCTTCCCCAGGCCTGTTGAACAGAGTTGGGATTCATAGCAGGAAAAGAATGTTTTGTATAGTGATAGTCAGAGTGCAATACCATTTGGCAAAATGAATCCAGCTGACAATTTAACAAAAGTGGGTGACCATTGAAAAACGTGAGTTGTGCTCAACTTTCAGTTGACCGCTCTAGACATAGACACGACCAAGAGAAGACTGCGTGCATAGATTAATAGTGTCGAAACAGATTTGGAATCAGTCCTTCAAGTGGGAGATTGTCAAAAGAATTTGCGGCTAGTGCAGCCCAATTTGCACAGTAAAATTTATGCAGCAATTTTGCATAGTAACTTTTTGGCAGTTCAAAAAGAAGGCGGCGGAAGAAGAAAAAAGGAAAGTAAAAATTGGCATGCAATTTTTTTTTGAAAAAAATGGACGCAGCCGTGAATTGAGTTTATATACGGCTTTCTCCCGTAACGCTCTCCATAATAGAGGTAGTCAGAAGCTTCAAGCCAAAATACACAGCAAAAAGAAGAAAAAAAAAATCGTAGAGAAGAGAGTTATCCTATGTTTTAGAAGGGTTTTTAAAAATTAGGAGAAAAGAAAAATAGTGAGGAAGTTATTATGGGGCTGTTTTTTGGAAAACACATTTGAGTAGCGATTTTTTGTATTATACTCTTTGGTGTACCTACTATTTTTTTAATAGTGGAAAGGAATGATTCGGATTTGGTTCCCGTGGACTGTAGCCCTAAACAGTTGGCGGTGAACCACGTAAATTTCTTTGTGTGTCCCATTTCTACTTTTCCGCTGCGTTAATTTTCTCTTAATTCTTTGTGGGGCCCAACGAGTGTATCAGAACTGCATGCCTAACAAATGGGTTCGCCGAGTTGAATGCCCTAACCTACTTTTTTAATGGCGATCTAAACATCTAACAGCAGCCTCTTTAGTCTTTATTCAACATCCCAAAGCTTAAACCTTGCTTTCATGATTTTAAGCCGCTTGGTATTCCACCTGAATTTGGTAGCTTTAAAAGACCATTGACTTTTCTAAAATCTTTCTAGTACTGGGTTTTTGGTCCTGTGTTCCATTTCAAATTTCTTCTCACTTGTCTAATTTTGGTTTTCACTAGATTTGTCCGAAAATGAACGCCTTGACACCTTGAAGAAACAACAGCAACCATGAAAATGCCCTTCTTGAAAAATCTTAACTCAGTAAGAGAAGTTTTTCTTGATTATATTAGATATGTCCTCTATCCCAGTTCGTTGACAAATCTTTCCTCCTTCTTTAACATCTCTCAGTCCTTGTTTTATGTAAATTTGCAACAGGAGATTTCCCCGATAGCCATTTTTCGCGGGCGTACCAAACCTTCCAGTTTCTAAATCTAATGTTAAATATGATCGTTGTATGTCATTTAACCGACGTCAAATTGGGCTACTTGCCTGGAATCAATTGACCTTCAGCTCCACGAGTTTCTTCTGGAAGGAAGTTGGCCTGATGCAATTGCATAAGCCCGCCCGCGAGGCCTCTTCTCATTAGCTCTTTATTGTGTCTTAAGAGCTCAGTGGCTGTCCATTTCACAGGGTCAATCCAGCTTCTAAATTGCAGCCTCCAACAACTCATGAAGCTGGATCTTTCAACAACAAAACTGGACAGGGAAAAATTCCCGGATTGTTTTTTGAAAGCTTTCAGGACATAACACATCTATCTGTTTAAATAGTAACTTCATCTGTACTTGCCCATCGTCTTATTTTAATTCACTAAACTTTTAACTGTTGGGTTTGTCGCACAAATAATCTGGAGGGTAGCTATAGCTAATCAAATTGTGGTGGATTTTCCAAGCTACATTAAACTGGACTTGTCTTATAACTTTGCCTTGTGGCATAAATCCCCATCTTGTGTTTATGGTCTTCTTCCAATCACTTGGGGTGTGTTTCTCCCTTAGTTTTTTTAACCAACTTCCCACCCTTGGGGGGGTCCCCCCCCCCCAACCTTTGGTGAATTCCGATCGAAATCTTTACTAGAAATAGTCTTGGAGAGCAATAAGAATAATAATGTCCGATCCAACATCCAGTCCTTCTGAACTGCGAACCTTAAGCCAATCTTACATCTCCGTCAAATAACATTAAGTGGCGTGGGTGAACTTGAAATATATATGTTCTCCAAGCTGAAAAATCTATGGGGTCTTGATCTTTCGAAAACCATTTTCTGTCATCACGTAGCAAGTATTAATAACAAGCAGCAACTCAAGTAATGGCCTAGGTTTACAGAACTTGCATTGTCTTCTTTGCAATATAGTGAGTTCCCAGAAATTCTTAAAGAACACAAAATCAAGTTGGGATATTTGTCTCTTCTATATAATGGATTCAGGCGAACTTCCAAAATGGGTTTTCAGGTAAAGGGATGCAAATACTTACTATATTCTAGACCTATCTCCAACTTATTGACAAAAGTAAGTCCAACTCCCAAGCATTTAAACAATTTCTTAGCCTCAGTTTTAATTTGGCTTCAACCAACGTTGAAGGTTTAATAATTTTGAAAACACAGAAATAAGATAAAGTTTTCTTTATAACAAAGAGAATACTGAAAAGTGGGAAAGACAAAGAAATATTGAATGTAAGGTTGATAATTTCATTCATAAGAACTTTTACATTTATAGTGATGGACTGAAACTGAAAATAGAAATTGACGCAAACACGCGCACAATAGGCAGCATAACTGAAGTATGGCTTGAATAGCACGAAAGAAAAAAACGAGATTCCTAAAGACTCGATCTCTTAAAACTTTTAGGAAAATAAATAATAAACAGACAATGACAAAGCCACGTGAGTTTGAAGTAACAGAAGCAAAAAACTAATAAACCTCTTCCATCACTTCTACCTCCTTCAATGTACAGTCGCTTTTAGTTTCAAAACATAAACCTGACAGGGGAAATCTCACCTTCGCTTTGCAAATATCACAACCTTCAATTTATTGACTTGTCCCAATAATAGTTGAGCCGGCATGATTTCTACGAGTGCTTGGGAAACTTCAGTTAGTGAACTGTCTATGTTGAATTTCGGGATGAACAATTTCAAAGGCTCCATTCCGGGAACATTTTGCAGAGGGAAATAAGCCTTTTCGGAACTTAAACTGAAAACGGTAAATCAGTTTTTGGAAAGGACAGTTACCGGAAATTTAGCAAACGGCAAAAATGCCTGCAAGTTCTTGATCTTGGCACAATAAAATAAATTGATAGCTTTTGCTGAGTGGCTACCGGAGCTTTTCCCAGGACCATAGCAGTTTTTGGTTTGCGGATTTCAAGAACAGATTCCATGGCATTTGATGAGAGTATCGTAACTGAAGGGACAGCAGTATCGCCTTTTCCAAGTTTGAGATTGCGTCCACATTGACATCTAATACAGATGAGTTCTCTGGGTCCATTTGCCAACAGAAATATTTCTCAAGTTTGGCAGATCTATGAAGAAAAAAGCGGTATAAATTATAGATAAGCGAAAAGGCCAATCATGGGAGATAATTTATTATCAGGATTCGTACGTTTTTGAAACATTGAAAAGGGATTACATCTTCCAATTGAACGAGAATCCTAAACTATTTTTACAAGCATAGATTCATCAAGGCACATCATTTGGACGGAGACAGTTTGTGGCGTAATTGGGAAATCTATATAGTTTCGCTTGTAGTGCTTAATTTTCCACATAAACAGCCTTACAGGTTCAAATCCCATCAAATCACTAGGGAATTTGATTGGAAACTTGAGTCATAGATCTATATCGAAACAAGCTTAAGTGGTACATTCATGGAACAATCAACAAAGCATGAATTTTTCTGCAAGTTGAACCCTAGTCCATAACTAACCGCTTGAAGGGCCCATTCCACAAGGGAAAACAATTTGGTACCCCAGTTTGGGTGATTGAATCCATATATTGGAAAAGTTGGGGTTCGTGTGGGATTTCCAATTATCTGAAAAATGCCAGAAAGGATGTATGGCGCCTTCATCAATTCTAATGATGATGAGATGGATTTCTCCAGCCTATTTGGATTGGAAATTTTGGCTATGATTTAGGTTTTGGCATGTGGGTTTTGTGTTTTGGGTTGTTCTGTAGGATATATTGTGTTTTTTTCAATAAGAAAACCACAAAATGGCTTTGTGAGAAGTAGTTTGAGAAGGGCCAGAAAAATGGATAACCAGACAGAAAAGAAGCGACGAGGAAGAAAGATGGCAAGTTAATAAAAAAGAAGTTTAGCGCTCCAAAAGTAAGGCCGGGGGGGGGTTCTTTTTTTCCATTCTACTGACTTGTACAGTTTACTGGGATTATTTTCTTCGTTAAGAATTTTCTAGAATGGCCTTTAAGAAATTCTAAGTTTTGTAAAATTATCAGATTAACAAATAATAATTTCGGTTTACTAATACTTGTAATCATTTTTCAATGAGGTTTGTAAGACAGTAATTTTCAACAAGGTTTTCGCATGAATTTATTATTTTAACAACGAGCTTTATTAGCAGTATTTAAGTAATTGTATGAATTGTAGTCCTGCTTATATTGCAACAAAATATTGTTATGTATAAGATCTTGGTCCAATATATACATAGAAAAAAAAAATCCTGACAATATCAACAAAGAGCTTTTTGATTTGAATTATCTGCTTTTTTAATTTTTTCAACTTGTAAAAGTGTATTTATTTTAGGTCATTAAATGTTTGATTAATAGGAGGTACCAAAAAGAAGAGAATATAAATGTTTTTTCATAATATAAGAGAATCACACTAAGGTACCCTAGATTGAACTAAGAAAAATCAAGGCCCAACACAAAAACTATCGAAAGGCTTTCTCCTAAGTAAGAGAAGTATAATGACAGGTGACACAAAACACAACAAGACACAGGCAGCAAAACTCAAAAAACTTTATAGGAACAAGACTAGAAAACAAAAAACATCATACAGTTCACACAATCACAATTACAGGCAAGAACAACAAAATTAAATCCACGCTAAGGAATGAGAAGACGTTAGCATCTCCTTTTTTTCGCTAGAGCTGTTAACAAAGTACATTCCCATTCTCATGGACAAAAATATAAACTGAAACCTTCTTAAAGTTGATCTCCACAATATATCAAAAACTATTAAATTTTCCACAAATCTCCAAGGTTCATAATGCCTTTTGTAAAATCCAAACATAAACATTGTTGAAATTAGATTCCATAATCAATGGACAATGCTAAAAGGCGTTCTCTAATAAAACTCATGGCTGCAAAATTAGTGAGAATTTCAGCTTCACACTAGATTAAATAATCCAAACGCATGAAAAAAAATGAATTTCACATAACCTGAAACTATCTTCAACAACACCACCAACACTTTGCAAGGGCCCAACTTTCCCTAGAGAAAGAACGATCAAATGTTGAAGCTTCATCCAAACTACTGCGTGGATTCGATCCAAAAAGAAGCCTCCTTAATAGAAACCCGGACGGCGCCGACTCTTTTTACCAGAACTGCACGGGACGCTGACTTATAGACCTTCTACTGGCAAAAGCAAACCAATCAACCGAGAATTAAAGGATCCAATCTCATCTTTTCCTCTTTTAATAATTCAAAAACTGCTAACTTTAATCCAATCCACCACTTTTCCGTCCTCTTAACTTCACAACTATTGAAAATCTACTTTTAACTTCTTACCAAACCATACCAACCAAGAAAGCAATACCATTAAAATGAATTCCAAGGAAAGAGATGTACCTTTTATTTCAAGTCTTTGCCCCAGTTGTTAACTCAAGTCTATCAAGAACTAGCAGTGCCCAGTTTCACATTCCCACATCCTCAATCACCCTCCAGCCAAATCTTTCTAGCAAAAGGAACAGCAGAATGAGATAATAGCAGACGTTAAATCTCAGAACGGCAAGATAGGGCACAACAGTCTGGAGAAATTGATGAAAATAAGGCCGGCTGAGGGAGATTATTTGCTACATGGGATTCTATTAATCATAGCTCTTCAATAAAAAGGAAACTTTTGTTGGAATAATATGTGATCACAGCAAATTTTAGATTATAAGGATCTTAAAGTCACCTCATCAACTCCAGCCTCTTTCCATAAACATGCATTTCTTGGAACTGAGACCTATTACCTTGTTTAAAACCAGACCAGACTAATTCTATCCTCAATTATTGAGCAAAACACAATTTTCTAGCCTCTGAAAAGTTTATCTCGAAATACTAGCTCCTCATTCTCGCAGCCACTCTAAAAGCTCTCCACAACTCATTTACTATTTTAAACAAAATATCCACGTCACAAAGCCCTTACTCTTTTATTTTTAACTTATCCTACGAGCATCTCTAAATCTGGGTAATACCACAAAAACATCTTTTGAAACAAGTTTTCGAGCCATCGTTGCCAAATCTGGTTTTTGAAGAAAAGAAGAGCAAAACGACCAAGCATATCCAAAGTAACAACCTCTTGGGACTGCGCAAGAAGGCACACCTCAGGTTTTAAAAAGTAGCAATTATCTAATTCAAAAATTTTTTCACCCAATTTAGGCCACGTGTAGCATAATTTTTTTCATAGTAGTGATCACTTATAATTGACCATCCATTTAGTTCCCACCAACCATAGAACTTCAGTTTTAATATTCTGTTCGACACTATACTTTGGCCTTGGCCTTCGAAAGGGACAAAAAACAAACATCGAACTCCAATTTAAACCTGGCAAACAAAGTCAAGACAGCAGCCACATCTTCATCCCAGTAAGCCACATCCAATAATTTAATCAAATACCCATCTCTAAATCCATCTAAAACCGACCTTTTAAAAAAGGGCGGGGAAGAAACCCTTAGCTAACCCAATAATCTTTTTCCACAATAAGGTAAGATAACTTTTTTTTTCAAAAACTCATTATCCATGTCAACATTTCAGCTCCATACCCTCATTACTAATATTTGAAGCATTAGAAATTTTTTTTTCCACAAGAAAGCCAAGACTTCAGCGCCTTAACCTCACCCACAGCTCCCTAAAAGAACTATGTTTTTTCTGTCTGAAATTAAGGGACAGCATAGCCCCCAATTTTTTTTGTTCCCTACAAATGTTTTTCCAAAGCAACCCAGTTACCCGGGTCATTTTTTTTTTTTTTTCATTATTCATCCCTATTACCCACAAGAACCTCCTGTAATTGGTCTTCTATTTTCTTGATTACCGCTGAACGGAGCTTAAACACAGACATGTAATAAAAAGAGGCAAAAAAGGCTAAAAACAGACTTGATCAAATTGGGCCATCTGACCCCCAAAGGAGAAAGTTTTCTAGCCTTCCACAAAGATAACCTTTCTTGGACATGTGCTGATTGGGAAATGCCGCCAAGAAAAAAAAGAGGCGAAAGTTTGTTTTGGCACATCACACATTCTAATATGAATCAAAATTAATAAAACTCTTTCTTTAGAAAAGATTTACCCCAAATGGTCTAACTTTTCTGAAGAGACCCACAGAAACTAAAAACACACGAAGACCTAAATTCTTCTTAATTGCAAATTCGCTCTTCCTCAGCGGTCCATTAAATATAACACGAATCATGCCGCGAATTGTAAGATGAGATATTATAACTTTCACGCCTCCCCACCTTAACCCATGATATTAGCCAGCAACCACTGTATTTCTCAACAGAATGTTTAGACCTTCCAGCCACTATGCAGAAAAAGAAAACCGGAGATAGAGCGACTTCCACATTTTACTTTGGACACTAATTCCTTTGGTAGGACACCATTTACTAGCACTGAATAAAGAAGTCTGTAAACATTCTTAATCCTCTTTGCCATTTTTAACCCAAAACCATGTTAGACTCCATAAGAAAGAGAAATTCCAATTAACCAAGTCAACATATTGCTTTGTCTTCTGAAAGTCCGCCTTAAAAGAGAAATGCCTTATGTTTCCTTTTCTTCAGCATGTATTAAAAACTCATGCAAATAGAAGTTGGGCCATCCTGAATATTTGATACCCTCCAATACAAAAGCGTTTAGTTTTTTCCCCCATAATTGAACTGCATACTCACCCTCAATTCTCAAGAGAGTAAAAAAAAATTAGATACCGAGTTTATCACCTCAATCAAGAAATTGGTCGTATAAGTCATTTTTCATTCCTTATAGAAAACTTAAAGTAATAAAACTGGAGTTATTCTTTAGAAAAAACCTCTTAACTATGATTGTAAAAAATTTGGAAATCTAAACTATTCCCCTTTTTAATTTGCTTCCCCAACGATGAACTTAAAACCATAGCGAACCCACAGTCTTCGAGTTTAGAAGTACACAGCAGCAATACCTTCTTTTATCTCTTTTTTTCTTTTAAAACACGAAAGAGTAAATACTAAGAGTAATTTAATTTTAAACAAAAGAAGGTGTATTTATTAAAAAGAGTATACAAATTAATATATAGAATTCTAAAGATTTTATTAAAAAATAAGTGTAAATAATACTTTTTTTTAAGAAAAAAAAGCAATAGTAGTATTAGTTATTCTTAAAAAAACTTATGAGGATAATTTCCATAATTGGTGGAAGAGTTAGATTAAAAATAAGTAGAATCTATACATAATATATAATGTGGGAATAGGAAGGAGGAGGAAATAATGTGATTCTAATAGCATCCTTGATGATTTTAAAAATTCTTCAAATACTTTCAGTACATCACAATTAGAAAAATTTTAATATTTTATTTTAAATTATTTTTAAAATAAATACATATAGATTAATTAAATATTTCAAACTTTTTAAAAAATTCTATCATATTTTACATTAAATTTTAATTTTTAAAGTTTTTTTCTTTTTAAATAAATACTATAATTATTTCTGAAATACAATTGCGGTACAATAAATTGATTTTTTTTATTCTGAATATTTGTTTTTTAAACCTCTTCTATAAATTTATCAAGGTTCCATGAATAGATATTCATATTCTAACTATAAATTTTATTTATTAGTAATTCCATCGCAAATTTCTCCAAATAAAATATTTCTTGTGTATGGTAATTTATGTTTATTTTAATTGTATTTAGATGCAAGTCTTTATAAGTAGAAGGGAACTTTATTATCACAATTTTTCTTTTAATTTTTATTATAAGTAACGCTCTAATATTTATAGGTGCTGCCGAGAATGCGGGATAAATTTTTTTTTATAAAAAGATACTATATTTTTAATTTGGTATGAAAATAAAATAGTCTATATTTATGAGAAATGGGAAAATAATATTTTATCACACAGCTCCATATTCTAATTGATCAAATCAACCACGTTAAAGAACATAATAATAAATTAAAGATTTAATAAACAGAAGGATTAACATTTCTATTCTAAATTTTTTTGGTCCAAAATTAGTAGACAGTAGCGAAATCATGAGTTCATTATTGGAGCTAATTACTATCGCAAATTATTATGTTTCTCCATTATTGGAGATAATTGATTAATTTCATTCTTTAACTACTTTTTATGTTTATTTTATTTAAGTTTTTCATATTTTTATGAATCACTAATTTAAATGTATTAAACTAGGTCAGCAATATGGAAATATTATTCATATAAAAAGAAATCTAAACGAGTTAGAGTTAGTTTTAAAAGAATTTCGTATCAATAAAACAGTGTGGACCCAATACATGATCATAGTTTCAATAGCATAATTATCCATGGTTTACCTCGCTAAAATCGTGAACAACGGTTTAAAATATTAACGGATAATCAGTAATTTCAATATAGTATCATGTAATTTTATTTTTGTACTTAGTTGTATTTTTTTTTTTAATTTTATTTTCTTATGGATTTTTATTTTGAATGTTGAGCGACATAATGCATTTTGTTTAGTGATTGTAATTTTTAAGTATGTTTTAGTTAAATAGTTATATTATTATATATATTATTATATATATATATATATAATTATATATATTATATATAATATATATATATGTCACGACCCGTTTCATGGGCCGGACCGGCACTACGGGCCCGGGTAAATTAAGGCCCCGTAGGCCCGTAGTTAAGACCTGAATCACTAATAACTATTATCTCAATATACATTTTAAATAACATTCAGCCTATATTATAGAAAAATAGCCTATAATTATAGAAAAATAAACCTTAAGATTCTATTAAATTTCGGCCCAAATTTATCAATTACAACATTTCCACAGTTCGGGCCCAATTAACAATACATTATATTTTTAATATAGGCTCACATAATTACATCGTCTATGTTAATACACGACTAATTGCACACAAATTCTACAACTGCGGAATTCACTAACAGATGTATACAGATAAGTCTTTAGACATTTATCTACTTAATATATCAACATTAAAATTAAAGAATCTCTTTTTAACAGTGAAGGAGTAGAGTTATAGCTGGGATTTAGAAAATGCTACTTCCTGGAAGATTTAAACAAGAGATGTGAGTTTATTAATGAATAATAATTATTGCACAATACAGCACACGCAATTCACACAAATGGTATGAATATATCAATCTAGTCATCCGACTAGTTATATGCTCACACAGCCAGTCACATAAATGGCATATCACCAGCACTCACAATTATTAACATCTTTATATATCACAAATCACGTGGAATTAGTCAGTGGAGTCCCACCGAAACCCCGATGAGCCGGTCTCCCACATGGCCCATGCCCTCTCACGTGTGCCACCAAGGGAGCCGATCCCCCATACTGGCCGACCGGTCCCTAATCCTCACTTGACCCAGCCCTCGTCATTGTTTTTCCATTCTCTCTTTTCTTTTCATACCAAACAGGAGAGCAACGCGGTGGTCTCCATCCCAATCTAGATCATCAAAGGCCTCACAAACAGGAGGCCACCCTGGCGGGCTGCATCAATCGTAGACTGTCCGGTGGCCACGACGAGAAGCCAACCCGTGGTTAACGGTAACGGTAACGGTAGGTGCACACGGGGCGCCGATCTCCCATTTTTTCCCGGCTTAACGGTAATGGATCCATATAACGTAACGGTATATTAACGGTAACGGTAATTCAGGATCCATATAACGGTAACGGTTCACAAACCCATGGTGGACCCACGTCATCCCAATTCCACACAAACAAAGCATAGCATTTTCACAACACAATTAATCAAACATTGCAATCAAATGCAGACATATCGATCAGTTGAACGTCGTAATGCAATGCACAATTAAACATCCATTCTCAATCGCAAATAAATAAATAAGTAATATTAACAATAAACAAACAATAAAATAAATGATAATAATGAAAATGAATAAATAATTGAATAATTCAATGAATGATAATGAAAATAATTAAATAATTAGAGCACTCTATTTAATATTTATTAAGTTATAGAATTAATCTAAATAACTTATTAATTATGTTATTACTTAAAACTAGTCTAAGTTCTATTGAAATTTCGGCAGCACCTCTCCTAAAAATTGGACATATCACAATATTATCATATCTTTATCAATCAGTGCACACAGCCCATCCGTCGGGCAATCAATCAATTTAAAATCTCATCCTCCTTCCAAAAACAATAATATCAACACTCAACTAAAAATTTACAAACTAATTCTAATAATATCCATATAAGATCATTTATTAAGTCATTAGTTAACTAAATTATTAGCTTTACGATAACTAATTTGTTAAACGGCTAAAACATATTTTAATAATAACTAATTATAACTACTACCTATTAAAATTCGGTTTTTATATCAATATCAAAAATGGCTAGGCCTCCCAAATCTTAATTAATCAAAATTTCGGATCTAACCATTATCAAAATTTTTAACCAACTAAAATTCGCCTTACTTTTCTTATACACGATCGGCTAATTTTAAACTAATGATTATCTAATTAACTAGTTAACTAATTCTAATTTATTTCCCCCCCCCCCCTCAAATCACCTAATTTTAATAATAACCATGTAATTTATTTAAAGATGTTCAAAACAAAAATTAGGAAATAGGTATTAGGACGTACCGTTTGAGAATCGGGTCGCAATTCCATGATCAACGCGAAGAGGAGATCATTCTGCCTCTTGGGATATTTGATTTCAACTTAATCAATTAATAGTTTTAAATTTGGAGTTTAAAACAAAAATTGGGAAATAGGTATTAGGGCGTACCGTTTGAGAATCGGACGACAATTCCATGATCCATGTGACGAGGAGATCATTCTACCTCTTGGGGCCTCGCCGGAACTTTGCCGGCCGGTCACCGAACCGCCGCCGTGCACGATGGCCGGAAAAATTAAACTGCCCAGAAAATTGCATGGTCACCACCACCCGACTCCAATTTTTGCGAGGAATCCAAATCTGCTATCAGGTTTGTTGAGCCGGTGGCTCGTTTGGCAGGAACAAGCCCGACAGACCCTTCCTCGCCGCCGACCATGGTGTTTTCAATTTCTTCCACCAAAACCATCGTTTCTTGGATGGAAATCGTTCACACAAAGCGGAGGAATCGATCGGAGCTCACCTGGTGGCCATCAACTGCCTGGATCAAGCTTGATCAACGGAAATCCAAACTGGGAGCTGTCGGAGTGACAGTCCCATTTCGCGCCGATGGGGGACTCTTTCCGCGTGAAAGGAGGCCAGAATCGTGGTCGTTAAGGCTTTAGGAGGCAGTCGCCACCCACCCTGGTCGTGCAGTGATCGGAGAACGTGGAGGGAGAGGGGAGGGATCGCGCGGAAGGGAAAGAAGGAAAAGAAAAAAAAGAAAGAAAAGAAAAGAAAGAAGGCTAACGCTTCTAGACCATTCCGGTTCGATTCGAACCGGTTCGGTCTAATTTAATGATTTGGCTCGGTTCTTGCCCAGTTTGTAGGTTTTTCACTTGGTTTTCGGATTATTCGTGTGGTTTTCTAAAAATCAATCTGAGTTTCGAGTCCGGTTCAATTTATTTTAATTATTTAATTAGGTTTCATAACATTTCCTCCATTAACTAAATAAAAAAAAATAAAAATATAGTTAGTAATCATATTTGATTTTTTTAGGATAATTGGTTTATATATATACATAATAGATTAATTGCTGGACTTTCATATTATTACTCAAAAATTTAATTGTTCTCAATTCAAAATTTCGACATTATATTTGGGCTGCCTAATTTGCAAAACTTGAAACTCAAATTAAAATTTTCACTATTTCGGCCCATACCGTTCAAAAAAATTTCAAATTTTGATTTTATATAAAAATTCAAAGTTCGAAAATAAAAATTCAGGGTGTTTCATATATATATATATTATATATAAAAGTTAAGTGGGTCTGTTTGGGTTTTTTAATCCGTACACAATCCGTACACAACCCTTTTACTTAAATGGATAATGTATATTATATCTATATTAAATGTTCATATTCAAAAATTTGACACAATTATTAAATAAATTATTTTCGTGTTGACCAAATCTTATTACATAATTTGGTTCGAATCCAGTATTCGAACCCATTTTGACGCCCCTATGACAAAATCACTATTTAGTTTTTCACTTAATAGTCAAAATGACTCTTCATACATGAAAGGTTTAAATCTATCATTCTATATTTATAATAATCTACCTATACTGTATATAAACATGGAAGTAAGGAGAAATAATGAGATTTTTTATAGCGCTCTTTATGTAATTTGAAAATCCCAAAATAACCTTAGTCATGACCGATTAGAAAATTATATTTTATTAATTGATTGGACATATTTTATTAAAATTATTTTTTAAATAAATACATATAGATAATTAAGCATTTCAAAATTTTAAGTTTTATCTATTTTAAATTTATTTTTTCATAAATATATAAATAATGAGACATTTAAAAATTTTTATATTTATTTTTTTAAAAGTTATTTTTTAAATATTTGATTTTATTTTAATTATCACTAGATGAAGGCCCCAACATTATGTTGTTATTTTATTTTCATATTATATATTATATTTTTTATAAATATTTGATAGTGCAAAAAATTTAAAATTTCAATATATGAAGTCATGATATTTAGCCAAATTCAAGAGAATTAGCAAAACCTTTTGAGTAATATGTTTATTTTTTATTATATATTTATTTAATTTTTTTTCCAATATGTTTCAATTAATGCTTAAAAATCACATGAACACAAAATTATTTTACACCCTATCCATGGATTCAAAATGGGTGTGTCACTCCTGATTTCAAAAAAAAAAAAAATATACATAACAAAATATAACATAAATAATATAAGGACTCCAATAGGAAGGAAATCATCTGAGTCTCTGAGTATTTGAGGGAAAGAGAGAAGTGATATATATAAAATATGATACCATGTTGAATTTCAAATTTTAAAATCCAACTAATGCTAGATAAAAGCTAAATTTATAATTCAAATAATTTAAAATATTTGTTATATTTATTAATGAGAGTGGATAAAAAAAACATACAATCACAACACATAAATAGAACACCAATCAGCTTTTTATAACATTTTTTTGCTTCAAGATTATATATATATATTTAAAATATTTTTTAAAATATTTTATTTAGGAGATAGATAAGAAAAGGTATATTTTTATACTATTTTTTCTTTTTTTATGTTCATATAATTTGATTGGATATATATTTTTAAAAAATAAATTTTCAAATAGAATATAAATAATTAAGTCTTTCAAAATTTTGAAATTTTTACTTTTTAAAATTTATTTTTAAACAAAATGAACATGTGTGTATGAGATAATGAACCATTGAAAATTTTAGTTTTGCAAATATATATAATATTTTATTGTTATATCTATATATCTATATATTAAACATATTTATTAGATGATATTGTGGAATTGTAATGAATTTTGGATAAATGACAATATAAATTGAACTGAAGTGTGTCTATATATACATATTGTTATTTTATTAAACAACCGTTATACTACATTAATCTTATGTGAATTTTGTTTTACATATTAACATTATAAAAATCTAAATAATATAAAGGAAAAATTATAATCAATATTTAATATTAAAAAATAAAAACGAGTATAAATAACAAGTAAAGTGAATAATAACATAAAAAATTAAATGAGTACAAATTTACGAATATAATCAATGTACAACGCACGACATAAAAAGACTAGTGATTATAAATAAGTAGAATATCTTTGTTATGACTTTTGATTTATTTTAGGTAAAATTTTTAACTTATAAATTAACCAAGCATTATTCTGAATATGTTTGACTAAATCAAAAATCAAAGTAAATAACCTCTTAATCCTAAACTAGTTGAAGTCCATTGTATAAATTGATGTATAAATATTTGATTAACAGATACCTAAAGATACCTAAGAGTAACTTACTTTGCCACATTTATTAAAAAGAGTATATTAATTAAATAAAAAGAGTATAAGAGTAGCATTGATATCTTAAAAACAGTATTTTCAAAATATATTAGCATAATACTGTCTATTATTTGATTGAAGAGTAGATTTAAATAATTAGATAATTATAGATAATTAAGGAATACCTATTTAACTGAGATTCCACTTAAATTCAACTTGTCTTAAAAAATAAAAAAATAAAAAATAAAAAAACACATTACAAGCAATTACTTGAATTGAAGTTAAGATGTCTAATTTCTACAGGTCCATTTCTTATATTTATTATCCTATATTTGGAATATCTAATTTCTACATATTTAAAATAAGTAGATAATTATAAATAAAGATTACCTATTCAAATTAAATGCCTAAGATTAAATACATTCTCTAAACTAACGGCTCGCCTTTAAGTGCCTTCAAAAGGCTAAATGCCTTCCGAGCTAAGAGCTCATCCTACTTTAAGTGACAAAAAGTCTAAAACTTTTGAAAGAAGAACCAAATACTTTTGACCAGAACTTAAAAAATTAATAATTCTTTCGTCCAAAAAAGATAGTTCAATTTTTTCTTTTTTACTTGTTCTAAAATATAATTCATTTTCTTTTTTTGCATTATAGTTAACCTTTAAATTATCTATTATACCTTATTAAATTTTATTTTATTTTCAATAATCATCGTTAATTCTTATTTATTATTTCAATATAATAATTATTCATATATTATTTAAGATGGACATAATAGAAAGGTTATATAAATAAAATTGTCATTTAACCATAATAATTGCTACTTTCTTAATATTTGTGAAAATAGAAAGTGGATTATCTTTTTAAAACGGAGGGAGCAATAATTTGGACATAAATGAACAAAATAAAAAGGAGACATATGATAGAATATAAATATTTATCAGGGACCAAGTTGTAATCTTTACACAAAGCTCCAATAATTATAGAGGCTAAATTGATATTTAGCTTCGACTCCTAAATAGGAAGGTATATTTTTCATAAAGAAATACTGACTTTGAGTCTAAAAAAGGATCATATATATACCGATGGAAAAACCATACAACAGAAGCCATAAAAAACACATATGTATAATAGACGGGCAAACCACAGAGGTATAGAAAGTATAATCAAAGTTATGAAATCATAAATACCTCTTAAGTGAAATAAATCCATGATGATTTTGATTTGACTTCCACCCAATAGTTCTTGCACCAACAGCTCATGCTCTACCGAAAATGCACTATTTTTCTCTACAGTTTTATGTTGTGTGACCTAGACTATTTCTTTAGAATTATCTATGTGGGCAGACGACTGTTGAGAGGGTAAACAAAAATAATAAAAGATTGACGTCTAGGTTTAACTTAAACATCTCTTGTATATTTTCTCAATTAAAATTAATATTAATAAAAACGATATATATAAAAAACGTATATATATATTATATATATAGTATATATATATATATTATATATATATATAATATATTAATATAATATATATATTATATTATATATATAAAATCCGGTTTGCATATTAACATATATATAAAATCACGTTTTGCAATATTAACATTAAATTTAATTAACCTCATAATTAGTTCTAAATAACACAGGCACAACAGAGACCTGCTAAAATAAAATTAATAAGGCTACCTTATAATAATAATGTATCTATCTATACAACCTTTATAACATTATTATAATAAATTATGAATTATTCCACAAAAAATTCATAATTGAACTTCTTATTAATTTCGAATCTCCTAACACTAAAATATGTAAACTCCCCGTGTTAAAATTATAGATACCTGTCAATTAAACTAAATTAAATTACCGACTATTTAATTTAATCGATAATTTAATTTCTCAAGAATTCCAATTAACTTATTTCATGCGTCGGATACAAAATCCACGTTTAGGGTTTTACACAATGAAAACTTATAAGTTTCTCAAGAGGTATCATCAATCACTATACTGAGATACGAACTCTATCAATAAATTGATATTTCACGAATGCACATTGTTATTGTCTAATTCACTGAGTTTATTGGCCCATAATGAAACTCATTCTTTTAATGAATCAAAACAATATATAACATATATTACTAATAACAATCAAATCAAGATTAAGAGTAATTAATATATATCTATTAATGAGCTAGAGAATTTATTTTATTTAGTTAGCATAAAAATACTTATTCTCTACTTGGTCCACGTTCAATACATACAATATGCACCAGTACAAGAAAGTTAGAATTTAACCATTCACATAATCGAGATAAACTACATATAATTCTGTGTTACAATCATATTGATGGTTTGTCAGCTCCACCTTAAATTGTTACAAACTTTATATCTCATATAAACAAAATAATTTAATCTTCTATGCATAGAATAAACTCTATACATCAAATCATCCACTAGTATAAGATAAAAGATAGTAATTATAAATATACCACAAATGATTTATTAAATGTAAATCTTAGTTTCAACAATAAGAAATAATAGTTATACTATTACAAGGGCATGATTAATAGTATAAACTCTATCAATCTCCCACTTAGACTCATAATCATGCATTTATAACTCTAACTCACATTCCTTCTACATGACTTTTGACTTTCAAATGTCTTTGTTGGTAAGCTCTTCGTAAAAGGATCTGCCGGGTTATTTTCTGATGTAATCTTGCTGAAGGAACAACACTTAGATCCAACAGGAAGTTTTTTAGCCAAACCGCTTCCTTGGCTGCCTTAGAGGCTGCCACATATTCGGCTTCCATGGTGGAATCGGCAACACAAGTTTGCTTAATACTCCTCCAACTTATGGTTCCACCTCTTTGGAAAAACACATTTTCTGAGGTAGACTTTCTAGAATCTTTATCCAACTGGAAATTTGAATCTATATACCCAATGGGTATAAGATCAACTGATTGGTAGGTTAACATATAATCTCTTGTCCTTTTCAGGTACTTGATTATATTTTTTACTATAGTCCAATGCTCTCCCCCTGGATTAGACTGATATCTGCTAATCGTACCAATAGCAAAACATATATCAAGTCTTGTACATAACATCACATAAGTGAGGCTTCCTACTGCAGATACATAAGAAATTGCCTTCATGCTTTCTATCTCATCAAGTGTCTTAGGACACTAATCCTTAGATAGAATAATTCCATGTCTGGAAGGAAGAAATCCTTTCTTTTAATTCTGCATGTTAAAATGAGCAACAATCGTATCAATATAACGAGCTTGGGATAAACCTATTATCCTATTCTTGTGATCTCGCATAAGCTTGATACCTAGAATGTGAGCTGCTTCTCCTAAGTCCTTCATATCAAAACGTTTGGACAACCATTCCTCAACTGAAGATAACATACCTATATTATTTCCTACTAGCAGAATATCATCCACATATAAGACTAGAAACACCACCTTGTCCCCATTCCACTTCTTATACACACAAGACTTATCGTGACATTGATCAAAACCAAAAGTCTAAATGGACCTATCAAAACAAGTATTCCATGAGCTAGATGATTGTTTAAGTCCATAAATGGACCCAGTCAACTTACAATACATGTGCTCCTGGCCATTTGCTATAAAACCCTCTAGTTGCATCATATTGATTCATTCATCAAGACTTCCATTCAGGAAATTTGTCTTGACATTCATTTGTTAAATTTTATAGGTGAAATGAGCAGCAATGGATAAGAGAGTCCTAATAGACTTAAGCATGGCTACCAGCGAAAAAGTTTCCTTATAATCGATCCCTTCTTTTTTAGTAAACCCTTTCGCAACAAGCCTAGCTTTAAAAGTTTGCACTTTTCCATCTACACCTCTCTTTTTCTTATAGCTCCACTAGCATCCGATGGGTTTTAACCCCTTCAGGTGGTTCTATAAGTTTCTAGACTTGATTAGAGTACATGGACTCCATCTCTGATTTCACAGCAGCAAGCCATTTATCGGCATCCTTATCATGTAATGCTTCGTCGTAACAGAGTGGTTCGGTATTCAGCTTTTCAGGAATTCTGTCATATGGCTCCCCTAAGAGTGTATATTGAACTAGCTTCCTAATTACTCTCCCACTACGACGAGACACTACTTGTCTAAACACAGGTGATCCGATGGGTTTAACTCCTTCAAGTGATTCTACAAGTTCCCAAACTTGATTAGAGCACATGGACTCCATCTCTAATTTCATAGCATCATGCCATTTATCGGCATCCTTATCCTGTAGTGCTTCGTCATAACAGAGTGGTTCGGTATTCAACTCTTTAGGAATTCTATCATATGGCTCTCCCCTAAGAGTGTATACTAAACTAGCTTCCTAATTACTCTCCCACTACGACGAGACACTACTTGTCCTGACACACTGTAACACCCACTGCCCGATCCCGAAAGACCCGACGGTGGATGCCACATTCGGTGCTGGAGGCACCGTCCTAACCTACATATAAATCATACAATCGGTGCTGGAGGCACCGTCCTAACCTACATATAAATTTTTCATACAATCATTTATTATGAATTGAGAAGTGACTTAGTACACAAGTTTTAGCAAGTAATAATATTTTTTTTTTGAAATTGATTTGGAGAGTCTATAGAAAAAACTGAGGTTCCCCTAAAAAAATAAGAAGTTTTGCCAACATATGAGTACAAAGCACTTTCCCAAATTTCAAACTCCAAACCCCATCAAACTCCAATAACAACACAATTAGCACTTCTATTAATTTTCATAACTACATAATTTGCTCAATAACATTTTATTATTCATCAATTCAATACATTATTTAAACATATTAACTTCTAATGTTCTAACCATTTAAATAAGTTCCAAGTTTATCTCCCAATATATACACCAAAATAATTTACAATAACATGCTTAAGTTATAAATTAAAAGAATACAGTCTTCCAAAAATGTAATACTTATTACATGCCATAATTCTTAGTTAACATAAAATACTAAATTCAACTACCAAAATATTTCTTCTTCAGTTCTGATGCTACTCTTCAGGTTTCTTTAAGCAGGCAAGACACAGTCTCCAACTTTGTTGCGTGATAAAATCAACGCGCTGAGTATAAAACTCAGTGGTGCTATATAAACACAACAAACCAATGTTGTGATTGCAACCATATTTAAAAATCATTTATATACATAAATCATTAATGTTGACATGCATTACATATGTCACCAACACATCATGCTTTAGAAACTCACTTTTGGATATCATAAATAAGTTATGGTAAACTAAGAGTTATTAACATAATGTTGATCTCATTTATTTTCACTCCTTAAAAAATATTTTACAAGGGCTCAAATACACTTAGGAGAAAAGAAGCAGATAAGTTTTCATAGCTTATTCATAATGGCCTTAGGTCTCCAACCTTTTCATAACATATAGAGCACGTCTGCCCTACATAAGACACCCACGTGCCTCAGCATTATGATCATAGGCTTCTTATCATATGGCATCAAATGCCGAGCATGCTTCATCATACATAATAAAATCATCATGCATTCAAATTCACACCAAGTATATTAGAGCCCAAACATTCTTGTTTTTCATTTCTTACTTTTCATACCATTCTCATAAAATTCATTTTTTAGTTCTTCTTAAAATCATAATAAAAAATTAATTTCAACTTAAAGTAATTTCATAAAAAATTCTCATATTTTAAAACAAAATGATTAACATAGAAAATTGCCAGCATAAAAGTAACATTTGACCTTTGCTGTTGATTTTTAAAACATAACTTGGGTTATGGGTCTCCAAATGGAAATTGAAATTAGATTCATTTAGAAAGTTAAGACAAAAAATTCTACAATGTTATTGAAGGGATCATAGCCCAGATCAATATGGGAAGATAACCAAAACAAAGCTAGGAACCACAGATTTAACAGACCAGACCTGATTCAAGCAGAACCAAGTCCAATGTTTATTGAATTCCTAACTTAACCAAATACTCAAATTAAACCAATCCGAACGGAGGAAAGTCTCAATGCACAGACGGCAACAACTTTGATGAAGAACTGAGAACCTAATCTTTATTTAGTGGTCAAAATGGCACTCAATTCAGGTGATGCATGTGGCCACACAACAGAGTCAGTTTGGGTGTTTAGCCATAAGTTAACTATTGTATCTCAAATTGGACACAAGAGGATGGGTTGGAAATCTAAGAGGTAGGCCCTACAACTTTTTATGAAGACTCAGTACAATGGAAATTAGAAAGGATCGAAAAATTGGTGCCTTATCTCACTCAAAAAACAGTTTTTCCAAATTCAGCTTTTCTTTAACCATAAAAAGAACATGAACAACAAAAGATACAAGGTAGAAATGTCTACCACATAATAAATACTTCATCCAAGAGCATGTAATTGCACCAAATTCAACAATCAGTTCATTTCATACAAAATCCCAAAATATACACATAAATAGCATAAAGGCAGAAAATAAAAATTTTGAGTAAGGTAAGTGTTTTATGAACACTAACCTTCCAAAAACAAGCTTAACAAGCTTTAAATCAAAGCTTCTCAAGCTTTTGGTCTTGCCCTTATCTTTGTTAGAAGGCTCTCCACCCTCTACATGTAAGAAATCAAAATCCAAAATCAAACAAAGAAAACAAATAAAAGAAGTAATTGGAGCATGATTAAGCATGTATATGCTAAAAGAAAACTCTAAACCCAAAAATAATGAAATTAGCATAAAATCACTTACTTGACCCAAGTAGGAAGATCACCAAATTCCTTGAAATTAGTCACCAAATATTACTTCTCTAGCTTCACTCTCTAAGATTTATTACTTAAATCAAGTTGGATAGGGTGAATTTGATGTGTTTACTAAGTAAGAATTGAAGAAAATGAAGAAGAAGAAGAAAAGAAGAAGAAGAAGAAGAAGGAGACGTGTAGGAAAAGAAGAAGAAGGAAAAATTGTTGCTCAATAATTGATGGTTGCCTTTAATAAAGCAACTAAAGGTGTTTTGGTCTTTTCTCCAAATTAGATGGCTAGGATTAATTCACTAGTAATCTAAGTCACTAGGATTAAGTCACTACAAATATTCTCCAATTAAATTCCTTCAAAATATTATTTATCTCCACAAAACTTTCTAATTGACTCCATAAAAAAAAAATTCCTCAAATTTCCTTACTTAATATAACACCATAATTCACTATTCACAAATTCTCTAAATTCTCCAAAAATATTCCTTATTTCTATCCATAAAACCCATGCATACCATGCTCCAAAAAATGTGAAATAAAATATTAAAACATATATAAAAATATTCCTTACTTACTTTCTATCCATAAAAACCATGCATACATGCTCCAAAAATGTGAAATAAAATATAAAACATATATAGTAATTTTTCCGGACCAAAAATAATACCGACTCCCGGATTGATGGTACTATTCACAGACCGGTAAACTACTATTGAAACACAGGAAAAATAGGGCGTTACACACACCTTCATTTTATTGTGGTTCTAAGTTGGCAAATCTATGACTGGTGATGGGACTGTGTCATGGTTAGAACCCTACTCCTCGACATCTCCTCCACCACCATTTTCAGGCAGTTGAATGTCAACAGGGACTTCTACTTGTGGCACATCCTGCTCAACATTTTTGTTGTAGTTAGAACATCACTCTTACTACTATGTTGCTGTAGCAGAATGTCATGAACTACTACTTTAGGCAGCTGTTGATCAGTTAGTCTATCAACATTTCTCCCACTACGGTAAGGTAATGGAATGTTAAATCTGACTAAGGGTGGTTAAGATTCTTGGACTCTAGGAATGTTATCTATAAGTACATTATCCCCTCATAATTCTTTCAAAACTAGTTGACACCTGATAATCTTATTATTAATATAGTCCTCCTCTAATAATGAGCATTGGTACTAACAATGACTTTATTTGACTTAGGATTATAAAGCAAGCCCCCTTTCGTTCCTTTCGAATACCCAATAATGAAGCACAATTCTGTTTTTGACTCTAGCTTATCTGCCTTCCCTTTCAGCACATGGGCTGTACACCCCCACATCCAAACTTGTCTCAAAGTAAGCTTATGCCCAATCCACAGTTTTGTAGGAGTCAAAGGTACTGACTTAGATGGAACCAAATTCAAAATGTACGCCATTGTTTCAATCACTTGTCCCCAAAATGAAAGTAGTAAATCTGAATAACTCAACATAGATCTCACCATCTCCATAAGTATACTATTTCTCCTTTTTGCTACACCATTCTATTGTGGCATACTAGATGCAAAAAATTGAGATGTAATTCTTTGTTATGACAAAAACTAATAAATTCCCAATAAAGGTATTCACCAGCACGATTAGATCGTAATGATTTGATATATTTACAATGTCGTTTCTCCATTCCTGCCTTGAATTCTTTGAATTTCTCAAAGAATTCAGACTTACGATGCAACAAGTAAATATGCCCATACCTTGAATAATCGTCTGTGTCATTGGACCACACAAATCAGAATGAATTAATGCTAATACTTCAGTAGCTCTATTACCTTTTAAAGGAAAGGCCTCTTAGTCATTTTACCTTCCAAACAGGATTCACAGGGTGATAGTGCCTCCACTTTCTATGAACTCAAGGGTCCATCATTAACTAACCTAGAAATCCTATCTAGATTAATATGACCAAGCCTTAAGTGCCAAAGATATGTTTTATTTATTTTAGTAGGGCGTTTTCACTTATGTGGCAGATTATCTATGTTATGTAATTCACGATTTAGTTGCAGTTCAGGAATAACACTTAGAATATAAAGGCCATCTATCAATGTATCAGAACAAATATTTTGTTTCTAAACTTAATAATAACAGTCTTACCACAAGATATTGAATCATCAAACAATTCATTAAAATAAACTAAATATCCATTATTTTCCAAACAAGAAACATGAATTAAATTTCTTCTAATTGAAGGTACATAAAGAACATCCTTTAAAACTAAGGTCTTATTATTCCCAAAACTAAGACAGATATTTCCCATAGCTAAAACTGCAACTTCAGTTCCATCTCCCAGGAAGATGCTAACCTCTCCTTCACTTAGCTGGCGCGTTACCTGAAACCCCCTACAAAGAATTGTAGATATGATTAGTGGTTCCTGAGTCTACACACCATTAGAATGTAGACAATACCGCCAAACATGTTTCAACTACCAGTAAATGGAAAGAAGACTTACCTTGTGTTTTCTACTTGGCTAAATAAGTTGGACATTGCTGCTTCTAGTTTCTCGCTTGCTCTCCAATGGAAACACTTGCCCTTAGGCTTGATATCCCCAGCACCAGCAACTATAATAGCTGTTCTCGGCTTAGGTTTCTAAACTTTTTTCTTTTTCTAAATCTTTTTATTGCCATAAGCAAAACCTTTTTAAGTATTAAGTACAACAGCTTGAGAAGATGGTTTTAGGATAGTTTCTGCAGCCTGCAGCTCATTCTACAATTTCGCTAAGGAGAAATTCAAATGACTTATGTTATAATTAATGCGAAATGCTAAAAACTGTCAGGAGTGTCTACAGCACCATCTCCACACGCGATTCCTTATCAATCTCAGCACCTAGGATCTCTAGTTCATTCAAAAAACCAATCATTCTAAGAACATGATCCCTAATTAGAGCTCGCATGGTAGCCAGCAATCAGTAAAGCTCGCATGGCAGTTTGTTTAGCTGTCCAAGTCTGATCTCTGAACATCTCTTTAAGGCTTTTTAAGATGTCATAGGTACATTCCATATACTAATGCTGATGTTGCAATACTAACAGTGATTTTTGCAAGTGTACGAAATCGCAGCAAGTAATATAGAATGAGGAGTATCGTCTCCACAGGGATTGTATATCGAGTACCAAAATTATGTTAACCTATTATTATTTAAACGGCAATAAAGGGGAATTATTGTAAGAAATTTAAAATAAATAATTAAAAGAGAACGAAAATAAATCAAGCAACAGTATTTGAAGGAAAGAAATCAAAGATTTAAAGCTACTAGGGATTTTGATTTCACTTAACTCTATCCAATTTATTTTATTGAAATCAAAGAATTTTAAAAGCTTACTAGGGATTTGATTTTCACTTAAACTCTATCCAATTTATTTATTTAGTTTAATCAACTTTAATTGTTCAAGTTGGGGAAATTAACCCTAAAATCACTAACAAGCTCTCCGATGTTTTGTTTAGCTATTCTAATCCAATCTAATTACCTATCTTCCAATAGTGTAATCAAACATGAATTAAATCATTAAGTTTTGTGGTTTGTTTGATGGGAATTTTTCAATACCCTAAGGTCAATAACTTATGAAAACCCCCATGAGTTCAAAACCACATTAGCTCCGCATCAAAGTCTATTATTTTCTATGTTAATTTTCATTACCCTTTCATATCACAAACCCTTCTCCCAATAGTGATTAATGAAATAAATCAATCCAGGGGAGAAAAACTCTGCCTGGAAGCATTAAGTTCAATAATAAATTACATTTTTGACAAAGAAAAAAAAAATCTAAACAATATTATAAATTGGAAAAGAATTCATCTAACATTTCAAATCCACTTAGTATTGAGATTTATTTCGACATATTAATTAAATAAAAAACTCAATAAATTTACTTGAATAAAATTCCATAAATCATGTGAAATAATGAAAAATAAAAACAAGATTAAGAGTTTAGAGATAAAAACTAGGCAAAAATTAATGTGGATTGGCTTCCTTGAATTCTTGCAACAAATCTAATGCTTGAAGTCTTTGAGAGAGAGAGAAACAACTGAACAAGAATTGTCAAGATGGAAGATATCTTACAATTGAATGGCCCCTCTCTATTATAAACTTCTTGGTCGACTCCCGTTTAGGAAATGAGGGAATCCTTAATTAAGTTAAGAAATCCTTTTTGGGAGATAGGGAAAACTATTTAGGGCTTTGGGATTTCTCTAATTAGGAACTCTTCCATCTTCCTAAAATGGATTCCATCTTCCTAAATAGGATTAGATCTTGATTTGTATGTCAGGAAAATATCTGAGTTGGGCCCATGTAAGTTATAGAAGCTGGCTGGCGTTCTCGATTCAAGACAGCACCAAATTCGTAGCACGGGCATGCTGCTGTTTTGCACGGTCTGGGCATGCCAAAGTCTGAGTTTTATGGATGGTTCAGCACAGGCCGTGCTCCGCGATACGTCCAGAGAAGAATCTATGGTACGAGCGTGCCCCATGGCACAGCTAGGGCATGCTAAGCTTTGACTTTCCAGGATAAAATGCATCACCCTGAGGTCCTCTTAGGCACGGGCATGCCAGATAGCATGGTCTGGGCGTGCTAGAATCTGAGTGTTTTACTTTAATTTACTCTTTTCTATGCCAAAACCCTGCAAATTTCTTTAAGATCAAGTGGATTATGATTCAAGGAAGCTTTGAGCAAAAACATAAATAAAACTAAATAAAATAAAACTAAATAAAAAATTAATAAAGTAAATTTTAAAACTTACTAAAATTCCTAAATTAAAACTATATATAAAAAATACTATTAAGAATAACACCTATTCAAATACATTTGACATAGATTGCCAGGAATGTAAACACTGTGCCATCATCATCAACCTTAATCCATCTTTGTTTTATGGTTTCTGTTCCTCCTTTGGGAACTGTAACATCCTCTTGATTGAGTCGGGTTTGAACCAAACCCTCGGTTGAGGTAGGAATGGATGATTAAGTGGACTTATTTGCATGGTAAAGTTTTAGGACTTGTTTGCCTCCAAAACATATAAGCTTTGCGGTAGGTAAGTTGTAGCCTATTGTATACTTGAAGGTACCAATTAGGAGAAATTAGAGAGTTTACACAGCCAAATCACCTTCTTCTAGAGTCTACCCGTTCCTTATCATTTTCACTTTCCTATTTTCACGTTTTTCATTTTCTTCTTACGTTTCCCTTCCATTTCCTTGCACTTCTCATGCACGTTACGCAGTAAGTCCACGCCAAGTAAGTAGAATTCCTTGAAGTTATATGTTACTCACTCTTTAATTGAGTTATATTGGAGATGAGTTATGAGAGTTCTTGTGTATAGGAGAAGAAAGTTCAAAAGTAGCAGAAAAGAGAAGCTAAAACAGAGTCCCAGCTTTTTGAAAATAAGGTTTGATATCTCTTGTTATTTCCCATGTTCTTTGCATGAAAAATTGTACATGAAAAAAATTGTGTGGGAGTTGCTCATGAGATCATATGTTGCTTATTGTGGAGTGAGAGGATTGTAAAATGATTGTGAAAACAGGATGGAATGAGTTTATTGAACCAGAGTTTGCTGGAAATTTTACCCAGCAAACTTCATTCTTGATTTGAACCCAGTAAATGATTGGAACTTAGAATTTGTCATAGAAGAGTTATGTCCTCTATGTGTTATCTTTACGTGGGCTTTTGAATCACTCAATTTAAAGTTGTTTATTTTTTCCTCTATGTGTTAGCTTTACATGGGTTTTTGAATCACCCAAATCGGAGTTATATATTGAGAGATATGGCCAAAAGAGTACAGACTGCGCATGCTGGAAAACACGTCGCGCGCTCGCGAATTCCATTTGCGCGGTCGCGAGTTGAGCCAGAAAACTCTCTGACTCTCAATTTCATTTCTCGCACTCGCGAATTCCATTTGCGCGGTCGCGACTTTGGCCAGAAAACTCTCTGACTCTCATTTTGCACTCCTCGCCTCTCTGACTCTCAATTGCACTTTGCGCGCTCGCAAGGTTTGAAGACGCGCTCGCGACTTCTCCTTGGGAAGCATCTCGCGCTCGCGACTTGTCCCTGTGCGCTCGCGACTTGTGGTTTCATGCATTTTGGACTTCATTTTCCATACAATTACATTCCTTTGCTCAACATACATGCATCCAATCATTGTAAAACAAAAATATAATATAAGAACATGGATTCAAACAACATGTAAGCAAATTTTGGTATCAGAGCAAATCAATATGATGAACTATGACGTTGTGAAACCATTTATGTGCTATTGTGTTACATTGTTGACATGCTAATCTTAAGCTCCATTGAGGTTAGGTTGTAGATAAGGCTATGTTGCGACATAGAATAGCAGATGATCTGCGCCCCATTACAGTTTGGAACTCCGGCTACAGGGGCCGTGAGTGGGATATTGATTAAACCGTGCGGTGCAAAATCCGGTTAGGGGCACCAAAAACGACAAATATTTGGCATAGGCGAAATCCGTTTCGGCCTATAGCATCAGTGTTTCATCCAGTTTCATCAGTATTTATCACTTTCGGTTCCACTATAACCTTATGGAAGCCATACAGATATTTTAACTTGCATTTTGCAGGAAATTCAGACAGCTAAAATAAAACAGTAAAGAAAAGATTTCATCAAGGTGAAAATTGAAAGCCGTATGTTATGTGTGATTATATGATTATATGTACTTACATAATTCTTTCTGCATATATGTGTGCTTAATTATGTCTTTCTATATTGAGATATCCACTGGGCTTGTATAGCTCAGCGAGTTACATGTTTAACTCGCAGGTTTTTTTTTGAGACTGGTCTAGAGAGCGTCAGCTTACAACTGCAGCAGTTCATCTGTTGAAGACACAGTCTTCAGGGTAGCTACTCATTTTGATGTGTATCTTTTTATTTTCCTTTCATGGCATGTACAGGGCACACAGTTGGGCCCATTTCATTTTGTAAACTAGTATCATGTTATGTATATATTCATTACATTATTAATGTAAACAACTTGTAAACGGCACCGATATATATATAAATATTCAGTATTATGATATCAGCATGTTCTAATTCATTACAGTCAAACCATTGTTGTTAGCATTCTCGACTCGGTTCTTCGGGTTAACGGGTGGGGACCGGGATCAGCATGTCTAATCATACAGTCAACCAGTGTTGTAGCATCTCGACTCGGTTCATTCGGGTTAACGGGTGGACCGGGAAGGGGTGTTACAGAAGCACCATCAGTAGGTTTCTCAGGACACATCTCAGTAAGCATAAACTTAAATTCCTCAGCAGTTAGCACAATGTCTAGGTTCCTCTTCTAGTCAAAGTAATTAGGACCCTCTAGCTTATTTCGGATGAGAATGGCGGTAAGAGGGTTAGATGAAGTCATATCAAATCTGAGATACATTATATTCATAAAATCATCATCACTACAATATATTAATAACATAGTAAGACTGAATTTAAAACTATAGTTGCAATATCTCATATAATTAGAGAATCATACAATTGCACCTATATTAAAACTCAACAAGCTTATACCAACAATCAGGAACAATATCTCAATGGGAAATATTACTACTCATTGTAAATGCTAATCAAATAATGAAGTATATGAAAGAACAATTTTAGTCCTACAAAACATAACAACAACTCAGATGGAGAGATATTGCTATTAATTATAGTCAAGTATATTCTATTACCTAAACTAATTCCATTTGCCCCTTAAGTAAAATATTCAGATAGAGAATAAATCAATATGGACAAACACCAGAAAACTGTACTTAGTGAACTTATTACACAACTAATCCAATGTGGAATTAAAACAGGGTTACTTCACGTACAACTAGTAATAGAGACTATAGGATAAGTTCAGTACCCTACCCTCATCCACTTGAAAAAATATATATATTTTTAATTTTTGTCTCTCATGGATACTTAGTGACCTAAAACAAGTATTTACAAAAGAATTGCATAAAAGAAAATTTTAAAAAATTCTAAAAAATTGATGAAAACAGAAAAATGCCTGAAAATCCATCTAAAAGACCTCAGATGGGTGAAAAATGATGGACATCACAACATTAGCAGTGTGATTTGATTAGTGGATCGTTTTCGATGTCTCCACCAAATTTCAGCTCAATCAGACAACATTGCTATTTTTACAATTGTTTACCAATTATGGCAAATTTGGTTTTGGAAGACAGCAACACCTATAAATGTTTTTTAAAAAAATTGCTACTGATTAATCTAATATACTGCATCTCCAATTAAATCACAAATAGACAAATTTAATCACAGTAATAATTGTTTAACAATAAGATCAAATTTTAATCAAACTAGGGTTCTAAAAGCTAGGGTTCCACTACTTTTATCTATATTCGATTTCAACCACAGCAACAAATCCAAACACGATTTAATCACAGTAACAGATCTCTACGAATTTAATCATAGTGATAGATCTTTTAAACAGGAACACTATAACTCTAATCTTTTTCTATGATATAGATCACATATATACTTTTGAAACTAAAATATGCAATTTGATAATAAAAATTGGTTACATATATTCATGCACAGAGGCTCTGATACCAGTTGATGAAAAAATCATACAACAGAAGCCATAAAAAATGCATATGCATAATATACAAGCGAACCACAGAGGTACAAAAAGCGTAAATCAAAGTTATGGAATCATAAATACCTCTTAACCGAAAGAAATCAACACTGGTTTTGATTTTACTTCCACGCAATAGTTCCTGCGCCAACAGCTCCTACTCTACTGAAAACGCACTATTTTTCTCTACAGTCTTATGTTATGTGACCTAGGCTATTTCTTTGGAACTGTCTAAGTGGGCAGACGTTGAGAGGCTAAATGAAAATAATAAAATACTGACGTCTAGTGTCACGACCCGTTTCCGTGGGCCGGACCGGCACTAGGGCCTAGGTAAGCTTAAGGCCCCCGAGGCCCGTAGTAAGCCTAAATTATTCAAACTGTCTACATGATTCTCCTAATTTCAACAAAACAGTAAGCCCATATGACTTAAAATATAAGTTTTATAAAATTTTAGCCCATATGACTTAAGATATAAGTTTTATAAAATTTTCAAACATCTGACCCAATATCAAATAATACATAAAATTTAACCAGGGCCTATTCACAATAACAAATAATCACAATAAGGGCTTACTAGTTTACCTACAGTTAATTACACAATAATTAATTTATAGTAATATATCATGCTGTTGCTTTTTACATTAGTAAAATAGAGATATTGTCACGACCCATTTCCGTGGGCCGGACCGGCACTAGGGCCCAGGTAAGCTTAAGGCCCTGAGGCCCGTAGTAAGCCTACATTTATAACTCTGCGGAGAAGATTGCAGAGCTTCTGTCGAATCAGCTGCTTCCTAGTACCTGGGAGGTTTGTTGGGGAGGTGAGTTTTGCAACTCAGTAAATAATAATAAATAATACACATCACAAACAGTCACACAAATGCACCCTAGAATACTGGATGTACACACAGCAGTCAATCATACACTAGCACCCACAAGTAATGTCACCTTCAATTAATCAAGCAAGTGGAAATTAGTCAGTGGCACCACCTGAAACCCTGTGAATAAGTTGGACTATTGAGGTATTTCAACTAATTATAGATATTAAGTTGTAGAGACCATTATATAATTCTATTTCGTTTTTAAAGGACCGAAATAGGAATTGTACTAACCCTAAGGTATATTAAAGGTCGTGTGGTCCCCAGAGGGAGTTGAATACGATTCAGTTTATTCCTTTTCGTACTGCTTTTCCGCAAAATCGATTCTTCAATTTCTCTGGAAGGGCTGCAAACCTAATTCTACACATCAAGATCGGAGCACCGAACAACGATGTTCAAGGTACGCAACCTTTTTCTTATTCAATCTATTTTGTTGAATCGAGGGTGTGCATTGATCTAGGTTATTGTGGAATTATTTGAGATTTAATTCTACAAAGTGGTTATCAGAGCCTTTGTGCATAATTGCTTAGATTTTAGATTGATTTCGTATGTTTTTATTTGTTTACCCTACTGTTTACGGAATTGGAGGGTTTGTTTAATTAAAAAAAAAAAAAAAAAATTTTTTTTTCTTCACTGTTACTTCGGATTCCCAAGAAACAAGTAAGAGGTTTGAAACAAACGCCATTGACGATTAATTTGTTCGGTGTGATATTTTATATATTTATTTATTATTTTTTTGCCGGGATTTTGTTTAAAAAAAAAAAAAAAAAAAATCAGATCGTTTTTGGTTTGGCGGCGGGACCTGTTATTCGTTTTTGTTTTAGGGTTAGGGGATGGCAAATTATCAAAGTCTAGGTCCCTGAAAACTTTCGGTTTAGGCCTTTAAGTTTCATGTAATTCTCGAATTAGGCCCCTAAGTTGTCTGGTAACTTCAGATTAGGCTCCTAAATTTTCTTAAACTCAGATTTAGGCCCCCTAATTTTTTTTCGTCTAGACCCGTGGACATATATTTAATTATATTAGAACCCCGAACTTTATTTATTCAAATTTATTTAGTCCAATTTTATAACTTAGTCTCTAATTTAGTGACTTAAAGACTAGATTATAATTTTTTTTTATTTTTTAGGGCTAAATAATTTTAGATTATTAAATATTTAGACAATCAATTCCTTTAATTGCAATTGTTTTGCTTTAATTACAATTAAATGAATTAATTTGTCGACTTGAGATTAAATTTTGGAGTGATTAAGTCCCTATTGTGTTTAATATTTGTTAAAATAAATTGATTTGATCAATAAGTCACCATCCAAAGTGACCTCTATTGCTTGGAATTGGATTTATTTTAGAAATATTAGACAGGTGTATTAGAAATTCGTTGCGGATAGTTAATCGGCCCAAAGGAAGGTTGGCTATCTGGCTGAAGTTTTGAATACATGTGGAAATAAGTATGTTGGCAATAAGTATGTGATAATTGTTTGATTATTTTCCATGACAATGATATATCGGTCCAAAGGAAGATTTATTATTTGTCAGGACTATGTTATCAATATTTGATTGCTGCGTTGAGATACTAATTACAAGTGAATATTTTACATCCAAAGATTGAGAATATTAATGTTGTGTCTGTATCTTATTTCCATTTTTGATCTCTACTTATGTGAATTGTTTCATTTGTGAATTGTGAGCTTATACTTATCTATTCGTTTATTTTCTCTGCTGTCAGCTAACATGTCATTTAATCCTGATTGTGTCCCTAAACTTGAGGGATCAAATTTTGAGTCTTGGAAATCAGACATTATGATTTTTGTGGGCTGTATGGATTTGGATCTTGCATTGAGGATGGACGAACCTGCTCCTCTTACTGCTACGAGCACTGATGTTCAAAGGGTTCAGTATGAGAAGCGGGAGCGTTCTAATCGCTTAGGTCTGATGATCATGCAGAAAGGAGTACCAGAACATGTTCGAGACTCTGTCTCAGCTGAAAAGAACAATGCTCAAAACTATCTTGCCGAGCTGGAGAGGGCTTATGTCAAGAATGACAAAGCCGAAAGCTGGAGAGGGCTTATGTCAAGAATGACAAAGCCGAAGTGAGAACACTTTTAGGAAAATTAACCTCCATGAAGTTTGCTGGCAATGGTGGTGCTCGGGAGCATATTCTTAGCATGTCTCAGATTGCAAAGAGACTGAAGGTGCTGGGTATGGCTTTACCAGATGACCTTTTAGTCCATTTGGTTATGAATTCTCTTCCTTCTCAGTATGGACAAATTAGGACTTCCTATAATTGTCAGCCGAATAAATGGACTCTTAACAATGGACTCTTAACGAGCTCATTTCGTGAGTTCTACAAGATTAATTGCGCCAAGAATTTCAGAGTTGTTTTCAAGAGTACTTGAAGGTAAGTTTCTGATTCTTGTTCTAAATTCCTTGTTTTTGTCTCTTCAAGAGTACTTGGGGGTTAAAGGGATTGACGCGTACTTCCGTGATTGCATGCTTTCCGCTAGATTTCCTTGTTGATTTGCAAGAGTACTTGTTAATTAGCTAGGGTCGCATTACGGATCACTTGAGAAAGGACTGTCCTAAATTTGCTATTTGGCTTGCAAAGAGGGGCAAGTACCTTGTTTTAGTCTGTTATGAAGTTAATTTAACTTCAGCTCCTAAAGTTGTGAAGTTAATTTAACTTCAGCTCCTAAAAACACTTATTGGATGGACCTAAAAACACTTATTGGATGGATTTTGGTGCTACCGCTCATATAAGTGTTTCATTGCAGGGCTGCCTCAACTATAGAAAGCCAACTGACGGTGAAAGATACGTCTATGTGGGAAATGGCGATCCGGTTGAAGTAGAGGAAGTACTGGCTATTTTTTGGATCTTATAGATACTTTTGTTATTCCCTCTTTTAGAAGGAATTTGATTTCTGTTTCCTGTTTGGACAAATCTGGTTTTCATTGTTCTTTTGGAGACAGTGTATTCACTTTATCTATGAATTCAAAAGTTTTGAGTACTGGTTGCTTGAATGAATGTGATAATCTATATATGTTAGACATTGATACTAGTTATCATGAATCCCTACATGTTACTACAAGAGGTACCAAAAGAAAGAAAAGAAAAGTTGAATTATTTATAACTCAGCTGTCTTTGGCATAGACGTTTGGGTCATTTATCCAAATCGAGAATTGAGACGTCTTTGTTTTCTGATGGTATCTTAGATACAACTTGATTTACATCAGGTTTTTGTATTGAGTGTATTAAAGGAAAACAGACTAAACAAAAGAGACTAGGTGCCATTCGGTCATCCAATGTTTTAGAACTGATTCATACAAATATTTGTGGTCCATTCCATATTGCAGCTAGAAATGGCCAAAGCAGCTAGAAATGGCCAAAGATATTTTATATCATTCATTGATGACTATTCTCTTTATGGTTACTTATATCTCATTCATGAAAAATCTGAGTCTTTGGACGTGTTTAAATCTTATAAAGCTGAAGTTGAAAATCAACTGGGAGAGAAGATTAAATCTGTTCGATCTGACCGTGGTGGTGAATATTATGGTAAATATGACGGTTCAGGCGAACAACGTCCAGGACCTTTTCGCTTTTCCTACAGGAATGTGGAATTGTCCCTCAATATACAATGCCTGGTACTCCCAGCATGAATGGTGTATCTGAGAGACGTAATAGGACTCTTATGATACGGAACTCTTATGGATATGGTAAGGAGTATGATTAGTTAGTCATTCTACTTTACCAGAGTCTCTGTGGGGTGTAAGCGTTGAAAGACAGCAAGCTTATCCTTCTCAATAGGATTCCATCTAAAACAGTGCTAAAGACACTTATGAACTTTGGACTGGACGTAGCCTAGTCCTAAAAGCATCTTCATGTTTTGGGGTATGTCCAGCTGAATGCATAGGCTTACAAGCCGAATGAAAGCAAAACTGGACTCCAAAAACTAATCAGCAGCTACTTTTGTTGAATATGATCTGCAGCGTCTAGGGGTTACAAGTTTATAATCCACTTCCTTTATAATCCTACTTCCAGAACTTTTTTTTGAAACGAGAATTGCAACATTTTTTGAGGATGTTGATTTTGGAGGGAGAAATAAAGAAAGAAACATTGTCTTTAAAGAGGAACCAAGTAAGGATGATTCGGTTCTCATTCCTTTTGTTGTTTCTGATAGCGTACAGACTCCAGTTGCTCCTGTCACTATTCAAGATCCAATTCCAGACAATGCTATTCTTCCTTAAGAACAAATTCAACAACCTCAAGAATTAGAGTCTGTTCAAATGCCTTTGAGGAGATCTACTAGGGAGAGAAGAAGTAGAAGTGCTATTCCAGATGGATTATATAGTGTTTCTTCAGGAACATCGAGGATACTGCTGACCATTTGATAGATGATGATACCAGGTTAAGTTTCTATTCATGCCATGGCAAAGGTTCTGATCTCTCTAAAGTGGATTGAGGCAATGAACGAAGAGTATAAGTCTAAAAGTGCAAGACATAATCAAGTTTGGGATTGGGATCTTGTTCAATTACCTGAAGGAAAGAAACCCATTGGTTGCAAATGGATATTTAAAACCAAAAGGGATTCTCAAGGTAATGTGGAAAGATATAACGCACGTCTTGTAGCAAAAGGCTTTACTCAAAAGGAAGGGACTGACTATAAAGAAACCTTCTCTCCAGTTTCTTCGAAGGATTCTTTTAGGACAATCATGGACTTAGTTGCAAATCTTGATCTTGAGCTTCATCAAATAGATGTTAAGACTACGTTTCTCAATGGCAACATTGATGAAACAATATATATGGTGCAACCAGAAAATTTTGTAATTGGAGATCCAAAACATCTGGTATGCAAATTAAAGAAATCCATTTATGGACTCAAGCGAGCTTCTCGTCAATGGTACTTTAAGTTCAACTAAGTAATTGTCTCGTTTGGCTTTGAGGCAAAAGGCAAATACTGTTGAAATAAATCTGTGTGTACCATAAAGTTCAGTGGGAGTCAGGTTTATCTTTTTGGTTCTTATAATGTGGACTGACATACTTCTTTGGCTACTGAATTGTAAAGTCCTTGCTACATGAAACCCAAAGTGTTTTCTTTTCAAAGGCATTTTGAGATGAAAGAAATTTAAGGTGAAGCTTCTTTTGTTTTTAAGGGATTCAAGATCAGTTCGAGACCGTTCTCGAGGTATTCTTGGATTAATCAACAAAAAGAGCTATATTTGATAAAGTGCTCAAGAGATTTAAGTATGGCAGAAAGACCATTGGATACCCCTATTGCAAAAGGTGATAAATTTAGTAATCAACAATGTCCAAAGAGTGAACTTGAAATTTAGGAAATGCAAAAGGTTCCTTATACGTCAGCTATAGGAAGTCTTATGTATGTTAAAGTTTGTACTCGTCCAGACATTTCTTTTATAGTTGGCATGTTAGGTAGATATCTCAGCAATCTAGGAATGGATCATTGGAAAGCAGCCAAAAGAGCCATGAGATATCTTCAGAGGACTAAGGGACATATGCTCACATATAGGAGATCAGATCAGCTTGAGATCAATATAGGAGATCAGATCAGCTTGAGATCATTGGGTATACTGATTCTGATTTCGTTGGATGCCAAGACAGTAGAAAATCCACATCTGGCTACGTTTTCTATTGGCTGGCGGTGCTATTTCTTGGAAGAGTGTGAAACAAACTCTAGTAGCAACCTCTACCATGGAAGCTGAATTTGTAGCATCTTATAAGGCATCCAATCAAGCTATTTGGCTGAGAAACCTTGTCAATGGGCTGCGTGTAGTAGGTGGAATAGAAAGACCACTGAAGTTGTATTGTGACAGCAGGTCAGCCGTTTTATTCTCCAACAACAACAGGAGCTCTTCTATCAAAACACATTGACATTAAGTACATTGAGATTAAGTTCTTGGCTGTGAAGGAGAGGGTACAGAGTGGACAGATATCCTTAGAGCATATTGGAACAAACTCTATGATTGCGGATCCGCTTGCAAAGGCAGTGATACCGAAAGTTTTCCATGAGCACACCGCTCATATGGGTATCGTTTTGTTTGAGACTGTCTAGTTTTAGTGGGAGTCTGCTCTTTATGTATACATTATGGTTTTGAATGCTCTATTTTGTTTTGGATATGTTTTATCATGAAATTTTGTTGAGTACTCATTTTGGTTGATGGTTACACTCTGTATTATTATTATTGTTCTGTATTATTATTAATTCGTTTTGGCTTGGATCTCCCTTTTGTTGGTGAGCCAGTTGGAAACAGACATGAATGATCAACTTACATGTAGTTTTCATGCTACAGCTCTCATAATGAATTCTGTGTCATCTTAGGGGTAAGTTGGTAATTTGTAGTTGATGATAGAAACTTAAGTCATGGAGATCTATGACGAATGTTTTGCTTCAGCTCTTTATCACATATAACTAATGGACGAGAAAATTGTTTTTGATACCTTGTATGACTGGTTTGTTTGAGCTCATTTTGGTGTATGTATTTTATTTTAAAGCATATGGTTCGCGCAAGTGGGAGATTTTTGTTGAATTTAATTTTTTCTATTTGGGCATTGTGGGCTTAATATGTAAAATTAAATATGTACAACAGTAAAGTCAATTTCAAATGTGGTCTTGATTGTGAATAATTGACTATTGAGGTATCAACTGATTATAAATATTAAGTGTAGAGACCATTATATAATTTTTATTTTGTTAAAGGACCGAAATAGAAATTATACTAACGCTACAGGTATATAAAGGTAGTGGTCCCCAGAGGAGTTGAATACGATTCAATTTTACGTTCCTTTCGTATTGCTTCCGCTAATCGATTCTTCAATTCTCTGGAAGGCTGCAAACCTAATTCTACACATCAAGATCGACCAACAACGATGTCAGGTACGCAACCTTTTCAGGTACGCAACCTTTTCTTATTCCAATCTATTTTGTTGAATCTAGTGGTTATGCAGCGATCTAGGGTTATTATTGAAATTATTTGAGATTAAATTCTTAACACTAACAGTTTAAATGTTTGAATATGGTTATTATTGATATCACTTCAATTTCGTGAAGTTGATATTGTGATTGATATACGATATGCATGAATAATATTGCAAATGTTATTGTTCCCTCTTAAATGAGATTGTTAAGATTTTTCCTCTTTTGTTGATATTCATTATTGAATTATTTGAGATTAATTCTTACACTAACAGTTAAATGTTTGATATGGTTATTACTTGATATCACTTCATTTGTTGAAGTTGATATTGTGATTGATATAGATATGCAATGAATAATATTGCAAATGTTATTGTTCCCTCTTAAATGAGATTGAGATTTTTCCTCTTTTGTTGATATTCATATCACGGATTGCGGTTGAGATAGCTTTGTCTTGATGAACTCATAAGACACTGATGACCCTTCGGATTGAGTCTGCATAAGTTATGGAGACAAAACTACTGATTAATGATTTATTGATATGTTATAATATTTCTATTGAATTGATTATTTTTGGTAAGCAAATGAATGTAATTTAGTTGATATGACTACTTGTTATTTCTATCTAACTCATTTGTTTTCGGTAAGTAATTGATAAGTTTTGATCTTGAAATAGGTAATTGTTGAAATTTGTTTTTCACACTTAAATATTTTAAATATCTAATGGTGAATTATCATTTATATCATGTAATTTATATAGTGCATTATTAAGCCTTATTCTTAGCATAGTTGTTCTCTATACTATCGTAGGAAAAAGGAAAGGAGAAGTAGGAGAGTAAGTCTGAAAGAGTGTTGAGTTCTTTCTACAACTTTCGAAGGGTGAGCTATTGATGTAGCTAATGCCTTATGAATAATTTTATTGGAATTTGTATGATGTATAAAATAGAGACTGGTCACTAATATATATATTGAGCAGACTAATGTAATGAAAGTTATATGAGTTTACAATTAATGATATATGTTATAAAGCACTCAAAAGGTTTAGTTACCTTTAAAGCTAATTTGTTGTCTTAATACGACTCTAAAGGAACAATACGATATGTAATCCTCTTTCTCATAGACTTATGGGTAATGTTTTAACCAATGTATTTGAGTATGAAAATGTATAATTTATAATGAAATTTTAGTTACAACATTTTAAATAGTGGAATGTTATATCTTTTATAAAAATGAAATTTATTGAGTTCGAGATTTTTATAAAAGTGAATCTTATGATATCTAAAATGTTTCGAATAGTATTTGAAATTTTTACCTCACATGCATTTTCAATATGAAAAGTTAAGTCCTTTTGTAATATATTAATTGAGTTCTTATTTAGAAAAAGTGCTTAACAAGCATATTACGGGCAACATGCCACGTCTTATACTGGGATAATGTGTGACACTCTTTCATTGTTTTTGATTTTTCTTTTCAGCAACAATTTATGAATTATTTTTATCTCAATTCCCTTTTCATTTATTTATTTGTACTACTGGTTGTTCTTTGGACCTATTTTCATTTTTAAACCATTGGGTTTGAGTATATGGTGTCGAAGATGAGATGTTTATTTTAACTAAAGAGAGAAGGAACGAAGAAGGGATGAATTGTTCAATCCCTAAATGGTGTGCATTACTTAGCTAACCTGAGTTGGGTTAGTTCATTACAGTGGCGTCGTGTTTATTATATTTTAATGCCAATTTTGACTGAATGTGTAATTAGAGTGCAAATTTTACATAAATTTGAAATTGGGGTATCTGAGGTGTTTAATTTCAATTTAAGATGCAATTGTTACAAGTAGCAAATTTTGAGATATGTATGATTTAGCCGCTGACATGAATACAAAAGAGATTCAGATTTGTTAAATAAACCAAATTTGAGCTCAACTTTGTTGGAATTGACCTTTTAACCTCCATTTATTTTTGCTTAATAACCAACTGTCCTCTATCTCCTTGTCAACCAATTACCTCCATTTAAATGTTGATAATGAAGTTTAGCATTTTTAATATAATTGATATTATTAGTTTTATTAATTATTAAAAACTATAAAATATTATTAAGATTATTAATGATATTAATTTCACGTTATCAATATGTATCTATATATATGATATTAAAAAATAATTTTCTTTAAATGTAAAATATCAACAACTAGGTAAATTAAGATTTTAGAATTATGTCATGTGAATCGAATATGTTATAAGTTTTATATATTTAAATTAATGTAGATAGATAGATTGATGGTTTAGAATGAAGTCCATCTAAGTGGGCCTAAAACTAAGCCCATGATAATAATTCATAAAAACTAATGGAGTGGAGGTCGGCCCAACATGATGGACTTGCGAACTTAACACCGCATGTAGATTTTTATATATTTTTTTTCAAATAATTTCAATATTATTGTCAAATAATAAAAAATGAGTTACTTAAAATTTATCTTATTTTTCAGAAATAAATTATTTTATAATTCTATAAAAAAGTAATTTTCCTTCCTAATAAGCGGAGCCTAACAAATTACTTTTTAGAATGGTAGTAACAAAAAGTTAAGTAATCTTTAATTAAAAAAAAAAAAAGAAATTAAAAATTGCAGAGAACTATGAACCCTATTTTCCTTATTTTTCAGCTATAAAAATTTACTTTTAAACAGCTTTTTCTGTTTTATTAGAGGAAACGAGGGAGATGTGTCCCAGGCTTTAATTTTCTGTCTTCTCTTGCCCAGCAAAGTAACGGACGTTTGCTTCCTCAATAGGCTCGAATCCAAACAAAATCCAATCCATCTTTAGCTTTAAATTTGATTCTTTAATCACTGTTATTGTGAGTTCAGATTCTCTACCTTCTCTCTCAATTTTACTTGAGCATTTCACAAGATTCTTATGTATTTCTAGGCATTTCTGCCATTTTTTGTTCGCTTCAAGTGAAGATGGAGAAGCCAATTTCCAGACATTTCTGCAACTATCAACTCTGGTTGGTGATTCTTGTTTTATTTGTTTCATGTTTTATATTACTTTGTTTTGATTATTCAGCTTTGACTGGACCCCAAGATAATTTGTCTATTTTGGTGGAAAACTATAAGAATTCAGTCTCTACCCTTGAATCCAAAACCCTGAATCAAACCTCAATTAGACCTAACGAAACCCGTTATGTTAAAGATTCTTGTTTGGGTCAATTTATTTATATTCATGAGCTTCCTAGTCAATTCAACCAAGAATTTCTTGACCATTGTGAATCAATTACACCAGGGACTGAGCATAATATGTGTCCTTATTTGGTTAATTATGGTTTGGGTGCTGAAGTTGAAAATGCTCAAGGAGTTTTGTTAAATAAGAGTTGGTATTCTACTAATCAATTCTTGTTGGAAGTAATTTTCCATAATAGAATGAAAAAGTATAAGTGTTTAACTAATGATTCTTCTATTGCCTCTGCTATTTACGTGCCTTTTTATGCTGGTCTTGATGTCAGTAGATATCTTTGGGGTGTTAAAGCCTCAATAAGAGATAAATCTGGTTTTGATCTTTTCAATTGGCTAGTTCAAAAACCTGAATGGAAAAAATTGTGGGGTAGAGATCATTTTTTTGTTGCAGGAAGGATTTCTTGGGATTTTAGAAGACGAACTGATAATGAAACTGATTGGGGTAGTAAGCTTAGAACCATGCCAGAATCTAATAACTTGTCAATGTTGTCCATTGAGTGTAGTTCTTGGAAAAATGATTATGCTATACCATATCCAACATGTTTTCATCCCTCAAAAGATAGTGAGGTGTTTGAATGGCAAGAAAAGATGAGAAAACAAAAAAGGCCGTACTTGTTTTCTTTTGCTGGTGCTCCACGGCCGGATCTTAAAGACTCGGTCCGAGGCAAGATTATTGAGGAATGTCAAGCTTCTAAGAATATATGCAAGTTGTTAGAGTGTGAATATGGTGTTAATGGTGTAATTACCTGCGATAATCCGGCAAATGTGATGAAATTGTTTCAAAATTCAGTTTTCTGCTTGCAGCCAGCAGGGGATTCATATACCAGGCGATCTATATTTGACTCTATCTTGGCAGGGTGTATCCCAGTTTTCTTTCATCCCGGCACCGCCTATGCTCAATATAAGTGGCATTTGCCAAAGAATTACAGTAAATATTCTGTATTTATACCTGTTAGAGATATTAAAGATTGGAAAGCTGGCATAAACAAGACGTTACTTCGCATACCAGAAGATAGAGTATTGTATATGAGAGAAGAGGTCATAAGGCTTATTCCAAGGATAATTTATGCAGACCCCAGGTCTAAATTGGAGACAATTGAAGATGCATTTGATTTAGCAGTAAAGGGAATTCTTGAGAGAATAGAGAGTGTTAGGAGGGTAATTAAGGAAGGAAAGGATCCTAGTATTGGTTTTGCAGATGAAGATAATTACAGGTTTACATATTCTGGGTATGTAGGAGAAACTTGAACAGAAATTTTGAATTGCATAGGATTTTATTAGTGAAATGTTCTTTCTTCCAGCACTGGTGGGCAAGCAAATTATATAATCATAAAATATATAATATATTAAATAATATAATTAAATATAAAACACAAGACTCATGTCCTATATAAGTTCATTCATTATATATATATATATATATATACACACACAAGACTCAATGTCCTCTTAAGTTCAATTCATTTGTTCTTGTTGATCTTGCTGATGGAATGATATGAACTAATTTTCTCCATGGAAATTTTTGAAGGCCACGGTGTTTTTTTATTCTATTTAATTTTAAAGTGACATTTTGTAATTATTAAGTGATCTTCGAATAAATAAAAATAATATATTGTTACCTTTTAAATGCATACTTATAATAATAATAATAATAATATATACTTTACTGTCCTTTATTTTTAACATTGGAAGGCTACGTATGAAGTCTTTGCCGACACACGGTGAGGGACCCATCCGATACGAATCAGTTACCACGTGATGCCCTTAACAGTGAGGGAGGCAGTTAGGTACTGGGAACCGAAAATGAAATAAATGACCGTAGATAGCTCCAACACGATCGCCTATAATTGAGGTGTTTGTTGCCTGCACCACCATTGATTCGGTTTGAATTAGAATCAAACCGCAATGAGTTGTTTGAAAAGTTCAGATTTCAAGTTGGACTGAGGCTGAAAAGCCATAGATCAGTCTGGTCCCAGTTCCTGCTTCTAGAATCGGTAAAGATTTTTGGCAAAGCACGTGTGAGACTCAACTGGAATTTTTGTGAAGAAAATGGTTGTAATGCCCTTACCTTTTTAGTTTGATATGTGAGCGCACTGTCCAACAGTGACACGAGTTTGAAGCCTTTTCATGTCATCTTTTCCTGATTTCATACTAGGTCTCTATTCCATCCTTATGAACTGTTTTTTTTATATTTCTCATATTTTTTGTATTTTATTTTTCATTCAGTGATTGTCTTGTGCAATCTTGATGCGTATTGTTGAATGGAACGCGATTTAGAACATCGTGCATATGCATGTGTCCTCAATTCTTTTACCTCCTGCTATGTGAATTAGTAACTTATCATGATAGGCAAGAGCAAGTGTAAAAAAATGTCACAGTATGTTGTTCAAATGTTAGTAATTTTTCATCTAATGTGCAATGCACTCCGATTGAATAATTCTTCTATTGGAAACACGTAAAATTGTATCGATTTGGAGTGAACTGGTTCCATCAATCGATCACTTACAATTGAATCTATTTGTCACCCGATTTATTGAATTTTTTTTTCCGACTCCATCTATTAAATTATGTGTACATGATTATGGTTAGGAGTTAGCCAATTTAAATAGCCTGCATCCCTACTCATTTTTAGTGTTTTGAAAATGTTACTGAATGATATAATTTCTCAATATAGTGCATTTTTTCCCGTAATCAATGCCAATAACACTTAATTAAAATGTCATCACATAATAATTAACTGAAGATTTGATAAGGTTGTCATTGTTTATTTGATGTACATATTTGTTTAATAAATATGCTACGTATACACATGGCAATGAAGCAGGTCAGCAAGTCCAAGGTATCTAAAGGATGGAATATTATTTTCCCTCTTCATCTTGAGCAAATTGGGCTTCTCATCAGCACTAACTGCCTACCATGCATTCAAGTCCAAGATATTCTGTTTTCTTAGCCCAATAATATATCTACGTATGCATGCAAATCCCGATGTCGTTTTGGAAGTGCATACCCACTTCACTATTTCAGAGCCCTCCATCTCTATTCATCCCTTTCTTTGCATTCTATACTTGCCAACAATTCAATCACTGTACTTAGGAAGAGAATCATTTTTTCCAATGAAAGAAAAAAGAACTGATAGCTAATACAACTATATTCATTCACCTTTCTCACGTCACATACCGGCTAACTTTCATTTTTTCTAATGAAAAAAAATAAATGATCGCTAATACAACTATATTCATTCACCCTTCTCATATCACGTACCGCAAATTTTAATGTGAGGCGATTAGGTAAATGCACAATTAAAAATTTTATTGAGTCTAACACATATTGTGTCATTTAGCACTGCTCTTTTAGAATCGAAATCAGTCAATTACAATGAAAATTGAAAACTTTAATCGTTGACACCTAAATTCATGACATTGAACATGGGAGAATTGTCCTTTTAAAACCTGATGCGACAATTACTATGTTAGTCTGAGAAGTGAGAACTGAGAATCGCAACATTATATTGCATATCCTTTGGCTGGAATAGACTGAACCCGCAATCGAAAACAAAAAATTAAGTGAACATTATATTGATTATCCAAACTGCTTTTTCCATATTTGATTGTATATAATTAATTAAAATTAATTCTCCATATTTGATTAAGAATTCAAAAATGAATAATTAATTGTAATTGACTTTTCGTATGTCATTTATTCAATTCAAATTGAATTATTTTTCTAAATTTAATTAAGAATTGAAAATTGAATAATTAATCAAAACTGTCTTCTAATTTGCAAATGGAACAATTATTAAATTAACTTTTCATATTTAATTACAAATTAAAAATTCAGTTAATTAATTTTTAAAAATTTTATATACATCAATTGAAGTCAAACTAAACTGTTGATTTGAACTACTGGTCATAAATCAGTTCGAATGCATTCTTCTCTTCCTTTTGAACTTGAATCGATCTATAAACTACCATTCTAATTTAATTTTTGAAACGGACTGTTCCGGTTAGTTTTAGTTCATAAAAAAATATAAACAAATTCTAGTTCAAACCTAACAGATGGGTACACTTGGAAATTACTTTTTAGTTTAAATAGAAAAAGAATTCTTTTGTTGTGGACTACTTGCTGTTTGGGTAGACCCATTCTGGTTAGTAATTTTTTTTTAGATTAACACTCTACTTACTATTTTGAACTACAAATTGATGTTCATTTTTTTCAATATGTCCACTTGTCTTAGTGATAAATTTAAAATCAAGAATTTAATTTTTTGCGAAAATTTAATTTAATTTAAAATCTAAATCGTAAAGTTTGGTGCCACAGGGTTTTCTACCAAATGTATAAAAGTGAATTTATGTATCGCTTAATTTTTCGACATTACCTAATTTTGGATTAATTCGGTTGTTTTGATTAGATTTTTCACTTCAATTTTTCATTCTAGTTTGGTTAGGTTTGAGAAATTGCCCTAAAGGAGAATCGATTAAGATCTTTAGTTGAATAATTAAGCATAGTATTACGTCCATATATTTATCAAAATACAACTAGTCAATCCATGCATTTTTAGAAATGTTTTTTGAAGTCCATATGTTTTAATTTCGTCATAACATTCTGTGCTTTCGTCTAATTTCTCTAATTAGTTTGTTAAGTAGATGAAAAATGATATAAATAACCTTCCAAACGTAAGACAAAAATGAACAAAATGTATTTGGATGTCAATAACATGCGTCTCCTTCTTATTCTTTCATTGCTAGAAAGACATTAAAGAGAGCTTTGTGACTATGGAAAAAAGAAATTTTGACCACAAGATTTGTCCAGCAATTTATAGTCAATTATTAATAAATATTTTTTTCTTAAACAAAATACTATATTCTAATTATTTATCTGAAGGATATGCTGATTACACAAGATGAAATTTTAAACACCTTACTTTACTTTATTTTTGTTATGTCAAGATTAACACGTATCGGGATTATTTGAATCAATATTGTTACTTTAGTATGTCTACGTCCAATTTGAATTTATATTCTAAGAACTTTGTATGATTAGACATTTGAAAAGTAAGAAGCTAACAATTAATTAAATCCATGATGGTCAAAATCTGAGATTAACTCATAAAAAATTCTTCAAATTAATAAACTGAAAATTTCCTTAGTCAAGTAGTATTGGACTTTAGTTTTTTTCTTTTTATTTCAATATATCATTGTGGTTTCAAATAATCAGTAATATATATATATATATTAACGATGTCAAAAGATTTATTTACAAGTATAAAGTTGAACTATATCCCGCAAATTAATGATATTAACGATGTCAAAAGATCTTACTTATGATTAAAATTCTCCCCAACACAAGTCCAATTAATGGTTTGGGGAAAATAACGTAAAAACAGAAACTATCACACTCATACATAGAGATTCTTGATTCTCAAATATGAAAAGTCACCGAGTAAACTAATCTAATACTCCAACTCCCACAACCTATCGCAATTTCTCTGACGGTGGTGATAAAGAAACCAGTCAAGAACATGGCAAAGAAACAGAGTATCACTGCTGGCCTTACTTTAGAAATAGAGTTTGGTTCAGTTTTCTACGCGGAAAGAAAAAATCCCTTCAACTAAGATTATTTTCGCATGTTTCTCACTTAGAATTATACACCTTGAAAAGTAAGTTTCTATTCCATTATAAATACCACTCTCACATTAAATTCTCTTCAAATATCAATATCAATTCAGTTTTCTCTTATGGCAATCACGATGGAAAGGCGAGATGCCTTCAAGAAGATGGGCATAGAGAAGAAACGGACCATGATTGGTTTTAGTCTAGAAACCTCACATGAAGTTTCTTGGGCGAGAGTCTACTTGCTTGGAAAAGGGGGTTTTGGTTCTGTTTTTTACGCGCTAAGAAAAACCTGAGAATCTCATCTTCCCTTTCACATGGCGGTAAAATCAGCGACGATGGAGCACTCTTCTTCACTTCAGTATGAGAAACAGGTTCTTTCTAGTCTTGGTACAAGCCCTGTGGTGTCAGGCAAGAGCGGTATCTTGATATGGTCAAATAACCGTTTATAGATTGACCATGTATAGACCAAATTTCTAGGCGTGATGGAGCTAGTTATTCAATTAAAATTAATATTTAATTTAATTATTAAAATATAAAAAGATTGGACAAAAATATAATTAAATCCTGAACCATAATTTTTGTCCCAAATTGTAAGGAAAACTTTTCTGCTTTAATAATTTTTTTAATAGCATTTTATGCAATATCATTAAATGCTGATAATATTAAATCATTTTACAATTTAGTATTTATTATTTAACAAAACAAACCATCGAAATTTAAATGTATTTATTAATAAAATATTAGGTTCTTCTCATATTTAATTATAGTAATATATAATGTTAGAATAAGATTATATTTTGATTCAATTAATGAGTTGATTCTCAAGTGTAAAAATAATTACATCTATATGTCACTCACACTTGACTCTCAACTATCCCAACAATAAATTAAACTAACTTATATGTATCTAACTAACAATATTCATCCCCATCTTTATATATCACTCCTCATTAAATTTATCCAACTATATCAACCCATGAAGCTACCCTAATTGAAGAGGAACTGAAGCAACAACATATCACTCTCCATTCAATTTCCACAAATATCTCAATGAATAGAGCTAATCTAACCTGAGGAATTCAAGCAACAACAGAAAAAATTCAAAAGGTAGCATAACCCAATTATTACTCTGAAGAGTATTTCAAGTTATAGTACGAGTTGAAAACTTAATACAAAAGAAGTTAGCCTCTAAATGAACATCTTACCTTGAAAATTCATTCATTTCTCATTTCCAAAACCACCAAAAAGTGATGCTAACCACTTGAACTAATAAAGCATGCAATTCATGTTAGATTTTTCATTAGTCAAATTTAAAAAAAAAAAAAAAAGATATATATTCATTTTAATTGTTAAAAGGCTTTTACTACGATAAAGAATAAAGAAATTTTGTATTAGTAGAGAACTACGATATCATGACATTTGTACATATATACCTCCTATAGTTAGCTATGATTATTGATTTCTTATTCGTCTTTTTTTAATCATATATATCATATTATGGTAAGAGATTAAATTGCACATAGATGGAAAATTTATGGAATAAAAAATTTTACTTTTAACTTTAAGTATAAACAACTCATAATTTTAAAATTTATAAATTAAATACTAAAGGTAACTATTATAATGATCAAACATTTGTACATATATATCCTCCATAGTAGTCTATGATTTATTGATTTCTTTATATTCGTCTTTTTTAATTCAATAATATATCATATATGGTTAAGGTTAAGATTAAATGCACATTAGATGGAATATTTTAATTGGAATAATAAAATTTTACTTTTATACTTTAAGTATATATCATACTTCATAATTTTAAATTGTATTAAATTATTATACTATAAGGTTATACTAATTAATAACTATATATTATATAATTTATATTTTATATTTTGTTTAAGATCATATTTTCATTTTAGAAATTTGTGAAAATATTATTGAAATAAGCAGGGATAAAATTCCAATGTATAATCCTATTATTTGTAATTTTTATACATATTTCATTTAGAAAATTTGTGAAAATATATTGAAAAGCAGGGATAAATTCCAATGTATAAATCCTATATTTTGAAATTTATAATATACACATAATATAATATAATATCTAAATTAAGTTCAGAAAATTTAAAATTAAATAAATTTTTTTAAAATTTTCTATAAGTAAATAATATAAAAATTATCTTTATAAAAATTATTGAAAAGAAACTAGAACAGAGAGGATTAGTTCCAGTTAACATTAAAATTTAATTAATTCAAAGATTATTACTCATATATAATTGAATAAAAAAAATCAAATGAATAATTTTATCTAAATATATAATATGGCTTATTTTAAAAAAAAATATATACATGAATTTAGGATAAGTTTAATTAAACTACAAATTAGATGTACAAAATATTAATACGTCTTGATTTACATAATTAGACATTATATAATAAATAAAGATTAAGTAAACTACATATAAGATCAAACTTCTTGTTAAATAACTACAAATAAAAAATTAAGCACAAAAATTAGATTAATGCAAATTGCACATAAAAAGCTATATTTTTCATCATTCCATAACTAATTTGAGATTTTTTTTATCTTTTTCTGCTTTTATTTTTTATAATTGTGTTGGGAAGAGTGCTTTTAAATTTACCCAATAAATACAATTAATTATATAACAAATAAAAGCAAAGAAGTTTATCTTATACGACAATCAAGTGTAAATCTCTCAAATTGCGAAGTGTAAAAAGAGCAGTTATTTAGTATAATTGTAATGACATCAGTTATTTTATATTTTCAGATAATGCCTTATCAAGATAATATCTAGTAGTTACATCTCCATCAAGATAATGCTATTAAATTAAATTGAAATTATAATTATACTAAAATATAAATAATCCAAGCCGTGCAAATTGAATAAATTGTTATTCAAACTTTGGTCAACTTGAGTTGATTATATGTCTTGCATTATGTATTTAATCTTAACACAATTATATGTCGCATTTTTCACAAATTTTATGTACAGAAGCTCTTATTTTCATATTTTCTGATTTGTAATGTAATATGGAAAGATATTAATCAAAGATAAATTTTGTTAAGGCAAAAATTCATTAGGTATTATGGAGCTAATTATTCAATTAAAATTAATATTTGATTGAGTTATTAAAAAATAAAATAAAAAAGAAATCTAATTCATGAAAAATGAATTTTATCCCAAACTTTAAGGAAAAGTTTTTCTACATAAGTAAAGAAAATATCAAGCTCTTGTCTCTCAGAGTTGGGAAGTTCGGATTCAACATTGTTACAGAGAAGTGAATAAAGTTGCTGATAGGTTAGCTAATTTGGCTGTGAATGGAGCGATTGGTCACTATATTCTTGATAGTCATACTATTGAAGTGACAATGTTCGTGCATTGGAAAATTAAATGTATGGTATAGTCACGTGTTAGGCGTTTTATGTCTTAGTTTTTTTTTCTAGGGTTTTTCCCTCCAATGTTTCTAAAAGAAGAAGATATATATATTTTTTAAAAATAAAATTTTTATGCAATATCATTAAATGCTGACAGTGTTAAATCATTATATGGTTAAGTATATTTATTATTTAAAACAAAATAATAGAATATATTTTATCTTCTTTTTTTGACATAACAAACTATAGAAACTTAAATGTATTTATTACGAATAATGTTAATATTCTCTCGTATTAATGATAAGATTAAAAAATAAAATTCAATTTGCCCCTGAACTTGGAAGTAATATTCAATTTGTCCAAACATCAACTTTTTGTATAATTTATTTCCTAAACTTACACCAAAAGAATAAAAAGCCAGTTTTTGTCGATGAGCACATTAAGGTTAAAAGTTTGTAAGATGAGGTTGTGTTTTCTGCTTGAGATATTCATAACCCAGACTTTGCTAAATTGAATTTGGTTGAGGTTCTGAGTAACAAGGTGCATATGGTCATGGGTTTATTGGGTTCCTCCCTCTCATCCCGTTCTTGAAGTTGAATACAAACGCCTCAGTTGTTGCTCATAGGGCAAGTGGAGGGGGCTGTTTAGAGATCATGCTGGTAAATGTGTTGTTGGTTTTTTTTTTCTAACCTGAGGAGCTGTTCGATCCCGAGTGTAGAGTTATTGGCCATTTTAGAAGGTCTGAAGATTGCTAAGCAAAGAAATTTTAGACCTCTTATGGTAGAAAGTGATAATTCTCTTGTGGTCCAGCTCATTCAAGGGAAGGCTCACCCTTCCTGGGTTGGATGACTGGCTGTTGCATGATTCTAGAGGTGTAACATACTCTAGATTGTGTCTGTCTTCTTAGAGCTATACTCTCTTATTTTATGAAAAAAGAAAATTTGACCACAAGATTTGTACAGCAATTTATAGTCAATTATTAATACATATTTTTTTTCTTAAACAAAACGATATATTCTAATTATTTATCTCAAGTATATGCTGATTACATGAGATGAAATTTTAAACACCTTACGTTATTTTATTTTAATTTATTTTTGTTATGTCAACGTTGACACGCGTGGGTATTATTTAAATCGATATTGTTACTTTGGTATGTGTAAGTCCAATTTGAGTTTATATTCCAAGAACTTTGTATGATTAGACATTTGAAAAGCAAGAAGCTAACAATTAATTAAATCCATGATGGTCAAAATCTGAGATTAACTCATAAATAATTCTTCAAATTAATAAACTGAAAATTTCCTTAGTCAAGTAGTATTGGACTTTTGTTTTTTCTTTTTATTTCAATATGTCATTGTGGTTTCAAATAATCAGTAATATATATATTTATAAAAGATTTATTTACAAAGTATAATGTTATTAACGATGTCAAAAGATCTTAATGATGATTTAGATTCTCTCCCAACACATGTCCAACTAATGGGTTGGGGAAAATAACGGTGAAAACAGAAACTATCACACTCGTACTTAGAGATTCTTGATTCTCAAGTATGAAAAGTCTCCGAGTAAACTAATCTAATACTCCAAATCCCACAAACTACCGCAATTTCTCTGACGGCGGTGATGAAGAAACCAGTCAAGAACATGGCAAAGAAACAGAGCATCACTACTGGCCTTACTTTAGACACAGAGTTTGGTTCAATTTTGTACGCGGAAAGAAAAAATCCCTTCAACCAAGATTATTTCCGCATGTTTCTCGCTTAGAATTAACATCTTGCAAAGTGAGTTTCTATTCCATTATAAATACCACTCTCACATTAAATTCTCTTCAAATATGAATATAAATTCAGTTTTCTCTTATGGCAATCGGATGGAAAGGCGAGATGCCTTCAAGAAGATGGGCATGGAGAAGAAACGGACCATGCCTGGTTTTAGTCTAGAAACTTCACATGGAGTTTCTTGGGCGAGAGTCTACTTGCTTGGAAAAGGGGGTTTTGGTTCTGTTTTTTACGCGCTAAGAAAAAACCGAGAATCTCATCTTCCCTTTCATATGGGCTGTAAAATCAGCGACGATGGAGCTCGCTTCTGCACTTCAGTACGAGAAACAGGTTCTTTCTAATCTTGGTACAAGCCCTTACGTTGTTCGTTGCTATGGGGATGAAATAACAGAGTTGAGGAACGGTGAGAAAATATACAACTTGCTTTTGGAGTTCTGTTCTCGTCTTAGTTTAGGTGATCATATTAGCTTATCTGGCGGTGGGTTGCCTGAGATCGTCGTTCAGAATTACACGCGGGATATTCTTCGTGGTTTGAAATACATTCATAGTCATGGTTATGTTCATTGTGATATCAAGCCAGGTAATATCTTACTTGTGCCTGGTACTGGCTTAAGGGTTGGAAACTATATGGCGAAAATTGCTGATTTCGGGTTAGCAAAGGCGATGCATGGAGAGGAAGAAGAGTGCACCGGTTTGAGAGGAACACACATGTATATGTCGCCGGAAATGGTGAAGCATAAAAAACTGGGGTATTCTGCAGATATATGGGCACTTGGTTGTGTTGTGTTGGAGATGCTAACAGGAAAACCAGTCTGGGAGTTTCGTTATAGTCGTGATATCATCCTAGTGATTGGTTATACTAATCGAGTGCCTGCGGTTCCTAAGCATTTATCGGTGAAGGCAAAGAATTTCTTGGGTTGGTGTTTGGATAGAAGAGCTGATCAGAGATTGTCTGCTGATATGTTACTGGAACATCCCTTTGTTTCTATGGATGAAGAAAGAAACTATACTAAGCACTGGTTTTTGTAGGAAAGATTTTTTGTTTCTGATTTGACATTGGCAGATTTATGGTTTATAATTTGCTTCTCTTTGTAAAGCTATACTAAACACTATAATGAAAGCTTGCAGTTTTGTTTCTTTTTAATGATTTGTTTTGTTTGATGCAAAAAATCAGTTTATACTTCAGTTTTATTGGATCATTTTGATGTTGTTTTTTCTCCACAAGTAGTATATATGTATATATATATGCTTTTGTATGTGCATTGAATATCTCCTCTCTGCACTTCAAACACCAACAACTACATTCTGCTTAAAGCCAGTTAGCTCAGAGAAGAGCCTCTGAAGTAATTCTTTTATTATCACTTGGAAGCCTAGTTAGAAAGAAAATGCACTTCATATTCTTAAAGTGGAACACATAAAAAGGCAATTTGGGTTAAGAAATGAAGAAGATTTAATTTGTTGATAGCATCAGTTTTATGCAGCATCATGCTGCAAAATAGTAAAAAAGAAACATTACAACTTATTCATTCAAATCTAATCATTCATTTTGGATTTGCTCGTGGCATTTGATTCCATATTCTGTAAGAGACATTTCTCTTAATTGTTGCAACCACATCAATGACAATATTATTCTTTCTTTCTTTGGAATACAGTCAAGGTGTTACCATGTCTGTCAAGAGCAAGTGTTCATAAGAAGAGCTTCTGCACTCCTTCACACTCCGCTCTTCCAACAGAATGCTAATAATAAGATTTTGAGTGGAAAACCAAATAAACCTTTGGTTGTTTAAAAGTCTTTTAACTTTTAAACTTGGCCATCTGTGCACAATCGAGTATGATTTTTCTATATCTATCTTATTAGTGAATTGAGGATTTCAAGTTATTTTGTAATTTTGTTGAGTTGGCCAATTCTGACGTTGTACCTGGTGGTAATATATGTGCCTTAATGGCCATGTCAGTTGAATTCCAACATAATCATAAGAAAATTACAATCAAATATAAATAGAAGGTACCGATTAACAAAATTAAAATAATTAGTCAATTGTCAAAATTATTATTGTTATTTTTTTACCTTTCCCTTTCTTTCTATAATAATAAATTGTAGAAATCTTTAATTTTAAAATTAATCAAAAAAAAATTTCTCCGCGAAATTAAAAAATAAAATAAAATAAAGGTCTCATACATAAATTTATATTTTATATAAAAAATATTGTGAAACACCATACCATGATCATACATATGTATTTATGAACATGACACATATAACATTAATATAAAAAACACCATACCATGATCATACATATATTTATGACATGACAATATAACATTAATAATATATATAATATATATAATATATATATATAATAAATATATATATAATATACATGCATTTGCCTAAACATTGATATGCCTAAACATGACCATGCACATAAGCATCAAATAAGAATCTGAATATGCAAATGCATGAATCTGAATAAACTCTGAACTCGAAAAGCCTGGCACTCCGCCTTAGACATATCGAGTGCGTATATGTTCTTTAAAGCCTTTTAGTACATCTATAAATGGTGTTTATAAATGAATTGTCAAATGAGAATAATGATACTATTATGGAAAATTATGTTTATTTTGGTGATTTGATTGATTTAGACTGCTTTAATATGTTAGTAAGAGATTGTTAATCACAAAATCATAAGTTAATTAAAGTGGAAAATGATTATGGAGAATAATTAAAAGAAAGTTAAATGTGCTCAAATTACAGCGAAGAGAAGATAGCACGTGAAGAACCTAAATTAGTATTTTGATTAAGTATTTAATGATTTTATGTTAAATCATCTAAGATATTTAGTTAAGGCCTAAATGAGATCAATTAAGTGTTAATAGAGGATTATATATTTGATTAACATAAAAGAAAAGTTATAATTATAAATGTGGGTAAAAATAAGAATACATGAGAATTTGAGGAGTTAAATGAGAATTTGAGGAGTTAAAGGAAGATTAAGAGGCCATGTGACTTCCAAATGACTTGTTAGTTTATAAAAGGCTAAGTAATAGCAAAAATCAAAGAACAAAAAGGAAATAGAAAAGAGAGAAGGAGAGGTCGACACATAAGGAGAGAAGCAGGAGAAGAAGAAAAAGAAAGCCTAACGTGCTAAGGATTCAACTTGATTTTCAAAGGGTTTTTGTTGAAAATCACCTAAGGCAACTAATTTCTACCTAATTTGTGCTATTCATTTGATATGGAGAAGTTTGAGTTAGGATTTCAAAGTAGAGATTTTGAAGGGAATTAGGATTTCAAAGTAGAGATTTTGAAGGGAAGATTGATTTTGACGCTAATAAGTGAAATGAACATGATGTAAAGTGTTAATTAGTTAGTATTGGTTATAAAAACCATGATTTAAGCTTTAATTTGATTGAATTGCGAAAATCTTACCTAAGGCTAAAGATGGAGATTCTGCCCACTCGAAATGATCATTGGAATGATCATTTTGTTTTGAATTGATGAGTTTAATTAGTTGATTAAGCATTCTAACGATGATATCAAGTGTTAGTTTGAAAAGAATGGTGTTTAAATTGAAATTACCATATTTATATGGTTATGGAAGTTTAAAGAGCTTAAGCAATATTCATTAAATGGTGATAACATAAATAATCTGATAATCATTTGCATCATACTTCTGAAGTATATCTCTGTAGCATCATATCTGTGATGCTTCAAATAACTATGATATAAATTTCTATCAACAGGAATGATGTGATATCTGTACATTATTATTGTGAATGATTTAATAAATGACTATTATTATATGATAATTGTTGATGTCGAGCTTTTGGTGGCCCAAAGAGTTAAAGATGTTTGAATTATTAGAAGCGCATTATGTGCTTTATTTGAGATATTCATGATATGCTATGTTATTTCAAATAATCATTTATAATGGTTTTTACTCACTGAGTGACATCTCATATAAAATGCTAATATTTTTTTAGATTTGGGCTTTAGGAGGCATTAGCAGTCAGATTTCCATCTGTTCAGATTGGCAGAAATGGAACTAAGGTCGGGACTTATTGTGTCTGTATATGTCACCTTCTTAGTTTGTAAATTTGTTTTATAAGGGGTCTAAACTCTTTAACGTCCACCATGTATTAAATAACTTTTAAATTATGTTTGGTCATGTATATATTTATATATGACTGTTTGTCAAAAGTAAGAAATTTTCTAATATAGGTTTTTCCTGTTTAACACATGGTGCGACTTATATTTCAGTTAATAGATATGTATGATATATTATATAGCATCACAACACTATTTATCCTTGTATACATGGTGTTAGAGTGTTACATCCCAATTTTTAGAGGGAACTTATTATGCCTCTAAAATTATGAACTTAAATAAAATTACATACCTCTCCACATTAGAAATAATAATTTTTTGGTGTTTTTTATTTTCATATGCAAATTTGTTTTTTTTTTTTTTTTTTTTTTTTTTTTTTTTTTTTGTAGAAAAAGGAAACTAAAACTACTGCTCCTTTAGATTTTTTTTTTTTTTTTTTTTGTAGAAAAAGAAACTAACTACTGCTCCTTTTAGAGTGAGGTACACCAGTAATATCATAAACTAACCATTGATGAAGACCATGAGGAGAAGCTTCCAAAATATGCATTTCAAAAGCAAAACAAGAAGCAAGATTAGTCAACCAATTAGCACAGAAATTAATTTTCCTAAATATATAAGAGACAGAGATAGTCCATCAAGCCGCAAATAATTATAAATTGAGAGAACTAGAGAACAAACTGAAAGAAGAATCACTATAGAATCATTAATAAGCTGAACTGCAAGAGATTGTCACTTTCAACATGAACACGTGAAAACATCTGGTATAAACAAGTTTAATTCCTTCCAATAAATCCCATAATTTAGCCCTTAGAACTAAAGAATTGCCAATAATAATTTTACATGTAAAATATTGATTTGATGTGTAGTTATTATAACTTTTAGAATAATAATTTTCGGCTCAATAAATAAATTCACTTTTAAACTTTTCATAAAAAATTTTATGTTACTTTTAACTTTTATTTTGACGCATTAAATATTTCAATTTATAAAATTATATTTATTGAGTATTTTAACTTAATCGGTTCAACATAATTTGTAAAATTAGATCACTTGAAAACACTTATTAAATAATTAAAATGTAAGAATTATTAATTCTTATGCAGAAGCTGTTGGTATGCAGGAGGTTCTTCCTAGTTGAAGGAATGTCAGTTTGGTCCTGTTATTCTTGAGTCTGACTCTCTTCATGGTCAGCCTGACTTAACTGAATTTGGGTGTGTCATACCAGATTACAGGTCTCTTATCAGCAAGATGGAAAGTATCTCCTTGACTTGTTTGTAGGCAAGCGAATAAGTCGGTTCACTCGCTAGCCCGAGCTGCTTGTTAATTTTCTTCTAGCCTTCATTATTGAAATAGCATTACCCGTTGTATTGCAGTTGATATTTTGCTTGATCTATCAGTTAATCAATAAAGCTTGTCTTCTTTATTCTAAAACAAATGTAATAATTGTTACTTTAAATATTATACTAATCACATATTAAATTAATATTTAAAAAGTAAAAGACCTTTAAAATTACTGTTGTTGTTAATTGTAGCAATGCGTGAAATTGTTATAAAAAAATAAAATTCAAGATGTTACTAATGATTTTAATGTGTAGCGTCAATGTGTCGCAAAGGCTATTTTTTTTTTATTTAAGTTCAATAAGTTATATTATATATTTAGCAAATATTTAATTAATTTAATTTTAGAAATTGAAAATTTTAACAAAAGGTTTTACACGTTAAAATATTAGATGGATGCAATTTGATAAGTTTAAAGTATTACCAAATTAAAAGTTAGAGGCTGCGTCATAGTTTTTAGTGGGATGATTTTATGCATTTGGCCAAAAGAAAAAAGAAAAAAAAAAAGTACAGTAAAACAACCTCCATTACTTCATACTCGGTGACAGAGTGCACAAGTTCGAAAAGAAATTCAGTAGAGGTTATGGCCGCAAACTCAACTTTTAAATTATTTTCTACTTCGGGAGGAATAGGGTTAGATTTTTCCGATCCTTCTTCAGAGGCTCCTCTTCCTCCTCCGCCACCGCCGACTGAAGTACTTTCGTCTGAGGTATCAATTTTTCTGTTCCAATCATGTACGTTATAGAACAGAAATCTCTGTATGGATAATTAATTGATTGATGTTTGTTTCATTTTAAGGTCTCATCGACTTTGAAATTTTCTGTGGAGCCTGTAACCTTGGATGGTCTCACTTTGTTCAAGGTCAGTTTTCTGTTTCCTACTTGTTGTTTGATTGCTAAGCATTGATTGAAAATAAGGGAATAAGGAAGGAAGGAAAAAAAGATGAGATGTTGGATTGAGTTTCTTGCTTTCTTTACTGTCTTCTTGGAAGTAGTTCTTGATTTTGTCTCAAAAATTCAATGTAGCAATGTCTTGGCTTAACTATATTCTGTTTTTAGACTAAGCTAATCTCACCTGAATTTGGCATGAAAGCAGTTGGTATTTGGTCAGTTATGCACAATGCTTGTAATGTTTCTATATCTATCTTTGGTGAACGTGAAAAGTTATTTTGTAACTTTTTTTTTTTCCTTTCAGGGTCGTGTTAGCACCAAAGAGGTTTTTGGGTTGCCCAATTCTGATTTAGTACCTGGTGTATATGAAGGTGTGAAAGAAGGGTTTTCTTTTTGTCTTTGCCTTTATTTAATCCCTTCCCCTCTCTCTCTTTATTTAATCACTATATATATTTGTCTTTGAGACTTAGGAGGACTGAAACTTTGGGAAGGCTCAGTGGACCTTGTTAAAGCCCTTCGCTCAGAGGTTCAATGTGGGCATTTATCATTTAATGGAAAGCGAGTTTTAGAGGTGGGCACCTAATCTTCAGGTGATTTGATACTGCTCCACAATGCTCACACATTGATTCTTCAACTTCATAGTAGTTAACTGATGACTAATTCAGTCTTGGTTGATCATACGCTAATTTCCTGCACCAGTTTAAATTTATGCATTTTGTATTTTTTTTTTTCTGTATAATAATGTTATCTTTTTTAGGACACATGGCATTCTAATGTTTTTTTGTTTTTGATCCTTTTTCAAAAAGACATCTGATGTTGTCATTGAATCGCTCCTCTGTCTCTCTCTAGTTAATACATAAATGACATTCACTAACAGTTGTTCTAAAACTTAACTCATGTTCACAATCATCCCATCCCTTTTAAGATTTCACCACATCACCTCTACCCCTTTGTTTATTTCCACATCATGTCTAATCACCATTTCTGCCGCCAGATTTTCCCTTGACATATGCATTCATTCCTGCTTAGTCTGTTTCGCCTTTCTCTTTTGCTTATCCTAAATTTGTTCTATTGTTGGGCATCACATGCACAAGATATTGTTTATCTCTCCTCCCTTGGTTTGAAGGACCTCTTCGCGCATTCCTAAACCAAATTTAGGAAGATGACAAAAATATGCAGATATTAGAATCATTAATGTTTCTGTGAATGACTTATTAAAGGTTAACAGAATCAATGAAAAATGGTTAGAGGAAGGTGGTGGAAGCTAAATTCAGTAAGGTTCAAAAGTAACATAATGTCTTTCCATAGGGAGGAGATGCTTCAATTAAATAATTGTAATTTTGAATTGGTCTAGCCAATTGCAGGGACATTAACCCGTTCACCTAGTGGGCATGGGCTTCACCTCACAGTTTTCTTCACAGAGGTCTGGGCATTAATAGATCAGAGTCTTTGACATTTGTTGTGATTTATATTTTAGTTCCTTATCTTTTTTTTTTTTTTTTTTTTTAATAGTAGAGTCTTTGACATTTGGTTGTGATTATATTTTAGTTCCTTATCTATTTTTTTTTTTTTTTTTTTTTTAAGCCTGTAATTGTGGCATGAATTAGTGATGTTCACCGTAGGAAATTGATGAATGTTGGAATAAAATTATATCTGTTTTTTTTTTTTTTTTTTTTTTTTAAGCCTGTAATTGTGGCAATGAATTTAGTGATGTTCACCGTAGGAAATTGATGAATGTTGGATAAAATTATATCTGCCTGAGTGAATATGAAGAAATTGAATGTAACCCTCCAAGTGATTGTTTCTTTCAGAAGGATGTAAATACATGCAGCGAAAAATGTCTTTTTGTCTCTCCTGCTTTCATTTTAATTCCTAAGTGAGTTTCTGTGATATTCTTCTTCAGCTTGGATGTGGTCATGGACTTCCGGGGATATCTGCATGCCTTGAGGTAACTTTTACATCCTCTACATTTTTTTATCAAGCCTAGAATCATGGCTTGCATCTCTCTTGAGGATGTCATTGGAATTCGTCTTTTCTTTCTTTGTAACATCGAGATACCTGAAGGGCCAGCATCAGGAGACCCAGCCCATTCAATAAAAATAAAGCTTTGTTGTTTCTTGCATCAGGGTGCGAGAGTTGTACATTTTCAGGATTTCAATGCTGAAGTCTTGCGATCTCTCACTATTCCCAATGTGAATGTCAATCTTGCAAAAGAAAGTCTTAGTGGTAGATCAGATGAGTCGAATTGTGGTTCTGGTGCAGAACTGCGGTTCTTTGCTGGTGACTGGAGTCAAATTGACCAATGTCTTCCTTACATATGCAATAAGGAAAATGATCTCGACTGTTGCTCAGAGCAGCCAGTTTCTGGTTATGATGTCATCTTAATGGCAGAGACAATATACTCAATTTCTGCTCAACAAAATCTCTATGGACTTATAAAGAAGGTGTTGCCTTATTCAGTAGTCGATTTATTTTATGTTAATCTTCTACAATAAACTTATAGTTCCTGACTTCCAAAAGTGTTTTTCTGCAGTGCTTGCGCCGTCCTCATGGAGTTGTGTATTTCGCAGCCAAAAAGTATTACTTTGGAGTCGGTGGGGGAACACGACAATTCCTATCTATGGTGGAGAAAGATGGTCAGGCAGTCAGATTTCTTTTTTTTTTTTTCTTTTTGGATAATGTCTGTATTATATCACAGAAAATATAAATTTGAACATAAGAAGGGAATAAAAAATTATATTCTAAATTTATGCATGAAAGTGAGATCTCCTTCTAAGACATTTTGTCTACTTGTTCCATATATTTTATTTCTTGGACAAAAAAAAAAAATGCATATACAGGAAGGCTGATGAATGTGGTCTACTTGTGCTGTTCTTGCTCATGCTGCCCATTCATATGATTTGCATGCATAATATGATGCCTAACCTGGGATAGTAGAAATATATGGGGAAAAATGTCTGTATTCTTGCCCTGGCATGCAATTAAGAGTTTTCGCCTTTTCCTTTAAATTCTTCTTCTTCTTCTTCTTCTTCTTCTTCTTCTTCCTCCTTGCAATGGTATTGATAGGACGATCTTTGTTTTCTTGATGAAGGAATTATGGCTGGAAGTCTGGTTGCTGAAGTTGCAGATGGTTCTTCCAATGTTCGAGAGGTATGGAAGCTCTCGATGAAGTAGTTTTAAGATTTTGATTTTAGGTACATCAAATTGTATTGTTGTCTGATACATAGGATATGGTAACTCGGCCTCAATCGTACTGTAAAATTCAAAAGTCCTTTTTCTTGCTTAACATGTTTGCAGATTTTTCTTTACTTTTCTGCCTAAAACTTTGCTTTGTTTCATGTCATGTTTGTTCAATGATCCATGATATCATATATTGACTACAAATAGTGGGAATGGAAATCTCAAACGTCTGCTTTGCGTTTCACTTGGGTTCATGAATGAACTGCAGTTTTGACTGAACAAAGCTAACCACATTGATACTGCTGTCAGTGTCATGATATATCTTCAAGCACATTGCAGTAATTAACGTTTTGTGAATAGTAAATTTGGAGTTTTTTTTGTCACAATGGAAACAATAAGTTGTGCTTGTTTTAGTTTGGTTGAGCAAAAACAAAGGTTTTACCATGCACTATTTCACAATATTTTCAATCTTGAGTTTGGATAGAAATAATTTAACGAGTTGATAATAAATATATCTTTTAATTATTTATGTTCATAAATATAACTGATATTTATAAATAGACCGGATACATAAATTTACTTTTGAATTTTATTATTTTAACCTGTAAAAACACTTTTAACTTATAATTAGAAAAATATAAAAATTATTATTCTAAAAGTTATGCAAATTACACATCAGATTAATATTTTGTATATAAAAGCAACAAATCTAAAAATTTTATTAATGTTATCAAAATTTGCAAGTTCGGATAGATCATTCACAAATCTCAAGGTGTCATTGGATTACAATTGCAAAATTCACGTGAATTTTGAAACATCTCAGAGGGGAAAAAAATGGAAATCAAGCAAAAGGAAGTGAAGTAAAACCTTAGAAGCTGTTACAATGTCAACTCCCAAACTTTATATCATCACTTGTATTTAAGGATTTCTTTATCTTTAAAGCAAAAAATAAAATAAAATTTTAGAAAATGTACAAATAATTGAAGAATGATTAAATTGAAAACTGAAAGTTTATATTTAATACAAACTCAATATAATATGAAAAAAAAAAAAAAACTGCTACAAGTGATCATTTGATATAAATAAATTTCACATTTAGAGTTTCATATTTTTATGTTTTGCATCAGCAAAAATTTCAGGTTTAATTCTATAAAATTAAATAATACTCAACCAAATGTTATCATCTATTAATGAATTTCTAATAACTACTAATTTAGATATAAAAACATCAACTTTTGCACTATAAGTCAGACACTCTCAATACTGTTTTATGGATTAACATCCAATATAAACATAGAATAAGAAAAGGAAATTGCAAATAATTAAGTAATTATAATAAGAAATCATATATATATATACACACACACATACACTAAAATATAATTAATTGTTTAATGATAAAATTTCACCCAAAGCAGAAAAACAAATAGAAAATTACAGAACAAAGCTTCTGAAATTAATACTCAATTGACTTAAATGTTATTAAAGTGATCTCAACAGATTACAAGCTTAGTAACAGCTTTTGAAAAAAAAAAGGAAAAGAAAAAGAAAGCAATAAAATAAATTTAAGTTTGGAATTCAAGAATCAGACCTACAACGATAGTACCTAGGACAACCACGATTCTGAGGATTGGAAGAAGGAGGCAAACAACTGCTACTATAAGACTGACCATTAGCACCGCCATTACAGACTGGTTGGTCTCTTTTCAGAGCACCAGGTGATATATATTTTTTCTGTTCAAGAAATCTTCTGCTTATTTCTGAGTCCATCAAAGTTTCATATTCTTCAAAATTGCAATCTGCTATTGAACCATTACATGTGGGCTGAACTGATGATGATGACGAAAGATAGATTGAGAAGCTCATCAGAATTAGTATTAGAAGAAAGGAGAAAGGACTGCAGTTGAGATCCATTGTTGTTTGTGATTTTAGTTTCTGGTTTGTTTCTGACTCAATTTAAAGAGGAATATTGCAATTTTGCAAAAGTTAAACTTTTTGGAAAGTGAAGGTGTTAGTGGAAGCAGCATTATTGATATTCAAGAAGGACCGCACTTCACCAAACCTACTTATCATTAATTAGTTAATTTATTTGTATTTTTGGAAAAATTAAATGATTTTGTATATGCATCGAATAAGTTCTACCTGTTATGAAATAAGTGAATGTTATGTATGGGTTAAAAGTCTGTATTCTTCATTATTGGTTAATTATGCGAACTCTATTTTCTTGATTTGTATAGATCTCTTAAGATAACTATTTATACGTGGCTTCTCATCAATAATAAATACACTATCATATTTTCTTCATATTTTTCATATTCTCTCTTTACTTTTCTTCTTATTTTTTTATTATTTTATAACACGTTACCGGCACGATTCGTTTTACTACTGCAATTTCGTTCTACGGTTTTGGAAAGGATAATTTATGGTTTGCGACAACTAAAATTAAGGTGGGTGCATTTCGATTTGTTTCCACTTAAAAGGTATTTTTTTTCTTATTTGTTCTTTTTAAAACTGTATTAATATTGATTAATTATTTGATCATATATAGTTGATGGTTTAAAAAAATGACGATGTTATTTTGCCATAGTATATAATAAGTAAATGCCAATTATAATAATAATATCGTCACCTAAGCCATGGCCTTTACTTAGCTCATAAAAGGATGGAGGGATATCAAATTCATGTTCTCTTGACTCGTTCGTTAGCTGATAATTTAATATTACGAATAAGCTATATAGGGTTGCTCATCAATTTAATATTTTGATATTGAATATTAATGACTTGTTATATTTGCCATTTATATATGTTATTGACTGCTTGTAGGATTGTTATGGCACGCTGAAATTATTTTTTTTCTTTTAATTATATGATGATTATGATATATTTATGAATTATATAATATATATAGATTTAAATAATTTAATATTTTGGAAGTGCTTACAGGTTTGTTATTCGGGTTGTTTTAGTTTTCAAGGACATGTATTAGAGTGATGGTGGTTTATGCTTCTCGTTTTCTTTTTCTTTACTCAATTTATCTTAACGTTAGGTTAGGGGACATAATTAACTCAATACTCTTATAATTAAAAATTTTTTTTGTGATTTTGTTATCCACCATAATTATTTTATTCTATCAAATCTTATAAAACATTTTATATAAACTTGAATTTGTGGCACTTAATATTACGGGAAATAATTATTTATCATGAATGCTAAATCTGAAATACATTTAGATCTTATAAGTCTTGAAAACACAATCGATGATAGAAATCAAGAATCTAATCAAAATAAGGCAATAATTTTCTTCTATTGACTATTTGATAATTAAACATATGTTTGTTCTTTGAAATGGTTTGAAAGAAAGATACAACGACCAAAAGCTCACTTGAATGAATGTATTATTGAAAGATCGTCGTAAAACTGTAAGTTATTTTGATTTTGCAACATTAAAATTTTATTTTTATTATTATTATTATTATTATATATTGGCATATATTATTATGTTTGTTCTTTGAAATGGTTTGAAAGAAAAGATACAACGTACCAAAAGCTTCACTTGAATGAATGTATTATTTGAAAGATGCGTCGTAAAACTGCTGTAAGTTATTTTGATTTTGCAACATTAAAATTTTATTTTTATTATTATTATTATTATTATATATTGGCATATATTATTAATGTGCTATCAATAAGCTCCTAATTATTGATTTATTTTTAAATATAATTAAGATATTGTCGTTATTATATTTGGAGCTATATTAGCCCTTGATCTAGAATTATCAATGATATTTATACCTCGAATATGCTCCTGAAATAGTAATATCAAGAGAAAAAGTTTTACAATAAACTTTAAATTTATTTCATATCCTTTTATTATTGCAAAGTATTGAGCTCCTAATTAATATTATATTTGGAGCTATATTAGCCCTTGATATATTAGCCCTTATCTTATATTTGGAGCTATATTAGCCCTTGATCTAGAATTGTCAATGATATTTATACCTCGAATATGCTCCTGAAATAGTAATATCAAGAGAAAAAGTTTTACAATAAACTTTAAATTTATTTCATATCCTTTTATTATTGCAAAGTATTGAGCTCCTAATTAATATTATGAAGCTTGTTCAATTAGATTTTCTCTATTCCCTGAAGTGAAAGGAATTACACATAATACTAGACATGGGAGTAGTGAAATCCACCAACTAAATTTGATGCATTCCCTGAACTGAATCCGATAATATATGATATTGGGTGTGAACATGAACAATGAAAAAGATATACTTGTCATTGAGAATATCAATAAGATCATAATTGAAGTAATGATCTTAACAGTTATTATGGCCACATAATTAAGAATAAATTTTACCACTAGAAGTAGTACAAATAAGGTGGCATATATGGATGCTGGCTATGTGCTTGTTATACACCAAAATATTGAAAAATAAATTTATCTTTGGTAGTAAAAAAGTGTTTAAAAGCTCCAGAAGAGCAAGTATTACTACCTAGAGTAATGAATTATATGCATAAATTATTCCAAACATATTCATTAAAATGGATATTATATGGTTGTAAACTGGAAGTTTACAAATCCAAGTACTTTATTATTTAGCATAATCGGTTGGACCATTTCGATCAATAATGATGCGAAAAGGAAAATTTAATCCTTACATGAATATTTATTGAAGAATCAGAAGTTTTTTCAAATTTAATGAATTTTTCATGCTTAGTTTATTCTCAAAGCAAATTAATGTTTAAGCGATCACCAAGAGTTCAAATTGAATTGCTTGTATTTTATAGAATATATAACAGGAAATTATTGATCAATTTATTTGGATATATTATGGATGCATCCAAAAGATAGTTACATAATTATTATTAATATGCAACCTCAAGTTTGCAAAAATTATTGTCAACATTCAATCTGAAGTTTGCATAATTATTTGCGCAAATAATTTGATTAAGAATACAATTTTCAAATTATGTTATTAAGACAATTTATCTTGAGAATGATGGTGAATTTACACATTAGCTTTAATGATTATGGCATGTGTTAATTGAAATAATTCAGGGCAACCTGTTGTTGCTTTTATTATGCTCAAAAATAATTTAGTAGAATCATTTATAAATGATTGCAATTAATTGCAAGACAATTGCTATGAGAACAAATCTCCCTATTTTTTTAGAGGGACATGCTATTAAATTTAATAGCATTTACTCGCATCAAGTCAATAAGTTATTATAAATTTTCCTATTTATAATTGATTTTTGGATCAGGAAACAAATATCACCATTGAAGAATTTTTAAATATCCGGTATATATTCTAATTGCTCCACCACAATGCACTAAGATGGGTCTTCAATTCTAATTGCTCCACCACAATGCACTAAGATGGGTCTTCAAAATGAGGTTAAAAATATATGTCGGATATGATCTATGATTAAATATTTAGAACTTTCAAATAAGAAATTTATATATATCAAATTTGCTAATTGTTATAGATCCCGACATTAGGGGGAGAAAATAAGCAGCTAGAAGAATAATTGGTTGGAAAAGAATTATCGTTATTATATCTTGATCCTCACACAAGGCAATATAAATTTAAAATTTTAAAAGATAATTTATTTGCAAAATATTACAAATTAGTTGTCATATATATTTTTGATCCAAAAGGGAGATAACTAAATATCACATACTAGCTGCAAATACTCTTATTAGAATTAAAGTCTCTGAAGAACAAACTACCTATGTTAATGATTCTAAGGCACGCCTAAAGCGTGGTAGGCTAATCGGTTCCAAGGATATAAATCCTAAAAAGGAAAGGGAGTAAATATTCAAGATAGTCAAGTTCTAGAGGAGCAAATTGTGGAAGAAGTTCCTAGAAATGACTAATAAGTATTCAGAAAAAACTTAGGCACCTGAAATCATTGAAAATGATGAGATCTCTATAAATTATGTCATTTCAGGACAAGTATAAATCCGATATAAAATAAATGTCAACGCTAAATATAGCGCTTAAATTGTGAAAAATGATGAGGATCATGAGCATATAGTCTATTGATAATATAGACATAGAATTGATTGGCCAAAATAGAATGGCGCATGTGGATTTAAATTTACTTAGTAAATTTTGAAATTTTAATATGGGCATCAAGAGGTTAAGCCAGTACAATACAAATATGTATTTGTGCAAAATTAAAATGAGGCATGAGATATAAAGCAAATTTATTGCACATTTTTTCGTAAAGAACTGGCATTGGTTATGAGGGTAAACACCCTCATGTGGTCGATACAATTATAATTTGATATTTGATTAGTCTGGCAATTTATAAAAATTCTAAACGCGTCTAATGAATTAATGACTGCCTATTTATATGCTAATTTAATGTAAATATCTATATGAAAATCCCTGAAGGATTTTAATTGCTTGAAGTGTAAAGTTAAATTCTCGAGAAATTTATTCAATCAAATTATATAGAGCTCTATATAGATTATTGGATAATGACATTCATTAAATACTAAAAAAATGCTTGGAGCAAGCAAATCGAGAACTCGGGAAATATATTCAAGATTCCCGCGACAACTCCGTCCACATAGCCTCACGAGCATTTCCCCTCCATAAATTCCCACGACCAGCTCCGTCCTGCGAATGCATGATGATTGACGGTAAGGAGGAGGTCGTCAATGTGATTTTCAACTTAAGGGCTCCTTGATTGACGAAGGAGGAGGTACGTCAATATGTGATTTTCAACTTAAGGGCTCTCCTCTCTGCAAATTAAAGCCGGGATATGGACCCCAGGAGAAAAACTGAGCATTTGGTGGCTCTTCTCTACAAAATCGAGCGCAGCGTTCGTGACCGTCCGACGACGCTCTAGCAAAAGAACCCAAGAGAACAAAATTTGACCCAAGAGACAAAATTTTTCCCTTTTCGTGGTGATCGCAAATTTTCGATCCAATTTTTAATCGGTAAGCCCTAAGTCCCTTCACTATATTTTCTTGTAAAAATTCAATTAGAACTAGTTAATTCAAGTTAGTCTAGTTAAACTTTATTTTAGTTGATTTATTTAATATAAATTGACTCATAAAATACAAATTGGGATTTAAATGAGTATAATTTATTATCACAGAAAATGAAGTACTTGTTATGTTAGATTCTATTACTGAAAAGTTGAGAAACTTATTAAGTAAGAGAAATTATATAATCACTAACGGTGAATGCTTACCTAATATGCTTACCTAATAAGCTGAACTTTGAATAGTCCTTGGAGTAGAGACAGAATATGGAAATTGTAAAAGATGGAAGGAGAGGCCACTGAAATTAACAGAATTGACTTTCTGTATTGATTCTCAAAATGAGGAAGAGAAGCTACCATTTCTTTGCTGGCATGTTTAAATTTTCAATCTTTGACCTAAAGATGGCTGTATTCATCCACTTGTCTGAACTTTTTAATATACTAACATATTATTTTATGTCTTAAGAGAAGACCATCTTAAGCTCATCATGTGAGTCATGTCAAATGGTGCTTCTTTAGTACAGCTATTTCTTCATCACTTTGTATCACATTACAATAACACATCCAAATTTTTTTCTTCTTTCACTTTGCCTATCTTTCTACATTTCAAAGATGGCAAGAACAACCCAAAACTTATATATCTCTCAAATTTCATTGTTTTGCTCTATAATTGCCTGTTGTCACTCACTGCAGTTGATATGTGATATCTTTCTTCATCATGAGTTAACAACTCTAGTAACATTAGTATCATTAACTTGCCTTCACCTTTTAACCTGTAGATGCTTACAAGTGAACAAATCCTATGAATCTGCCTATTGGAACTACTTCTTTTTGATGTCTGCATTTCTGGAAAGTAGCAGCATTACCAACCGGAATTTCTTAACTGGGTTTACATATCTTTTGGCCGGATTCGCCTTTCTTTTTGTGTATGCTCTTTACGTTAAATGCAGAAGATTGAGAGGTTCAAGCCAAGAGATAGATGAGCAGAGACATGAAGAGCATAGGTTGCCCCTGCTGGTCGATATTGGTTTCTCATTTGTGGGTAACGGAGTAGTAATCATGGGAAGAACAAGGTTTATTCCTAGTGAAAACCTGGAATATGTTTTCTTTGGAGGAGCTATACTATTTCTTGTAAGTGGAATATTCTTTTATTGCTATACAAAGTATTCTTGTGAATCAGAAAGTCAATTTCATCCTCATAGAGAATAGAAATGATATCATAATTGATACCAGAGTTGATAAAGTTGACTTTCTGTCGAGTAGGAACAATCGAAACTTGTAGCATTATCCATATCTGAATGAATAAGAGCGCTTTGGAATCTAAATTGCTTGTTCAAAAATAAGTAGACGATAGTCATATGATATGGATTTAAGAAACTTCATTTTTACATTGAACTACAGATGTATCAAATAAGGAAGCATTACAAGTATAATATCTTATCTCCTTTATCCGAATTTATTCTGCCATGATGTGGCGATCTTTGGATCTACACAACTGAATGGCTTATTTATTTGGATCATTGTAACATTAGTTCTCAGGTAACCCCTCAGCTAGCACAATGATTCTGGATACTTAAATCCAAATATCTGAAGTGCAATCACCGCCTGGATATCTCATCTCATGAGCAAGAGAAGGACCTTCAGGTTCAGCTGCAAAGTCCACAAAAAAGTTTGGGTTTATTTTAAGACCACCTTTCTCAGTGTCAACATCAATCTGCAACATGTGAGATCCGTTCTCCACAAGTTCCGGATAAAACTGACGATCCCAAGTATTGAAGAGTGAATTGGTGACATAAAGTCGCTTCCCATCCAGACTTAGCTGGATCATCTGGGGTCCTCCTCTCAATCGATTACCCTGAAAAGAAAATATGAAACTCGTCAATCACTAAGTAGACTCTCCCTTTGTGTACCCATAAGAATATGCCATGCAAGTGATGCATGAAAATAGTCGCCAATGAATGATGCTTCCCCATGACAGTAACACAAAACAACATAGAGACCTATATGATTTTTCAACTTTAAAAAGAAAAAAAGAATGAGCCTAAAGGCATATGATGTTTCTTTTATGTTGAAACTGTGGACTTATTAGGCTATAATAATGCATCTGTAGCATTATAGTTTAGCCAAATTTAAAGAAATCAAATAACATTTAAAACCAAAATCTGTTCTTAAAGCATTATCAACTGTCATGGCAGAAAACACTTTGAAAGGAAGTTTTTGGTCAAGAAATTAAGGGAGGAGGGGAAGAGTTCTTTAAAATGGATGTGATGCAAACCTTAATCTCTGGAACAGAAGCCTGCCAGGTGTCACCCAAACCTTAATCTCTGGAACAGAAGCCTGCCAGGTGTCACCATCTTCTGTCTCAACCACTATAGGGCTTCCTTTTTGGATCAAGCACCCCACCCAAACTTGACCTGTCAAGACAGGATTTCTTATGTCCTCAATGTTGTACTGTCTGACATCTCCATGAAGCCAATTGACAAAGTACAGAAACCGATCATCTAGAGAAATCAGAAAATCAGTTATAAGCCCTGGCATTTCAGGAAGAATCCAGTTTTTCACCTTCAAAGGTTTCACTGATATTGCCAGCTGCAAAATTTAATGAGAACCATTAGGTATTATAAATGGAAGTATAATATTTTAGGCCATGGCTGGTCTAAAAGTTTGGAATTGTATTCCAAATTATATTAATTTTATTATCGTATCGGAGTTATTGATGAAATAATATTTTCAAAAAATATAGTCAATTTTTTATTTTCACACAGATTAAGAAAGTAGCAATTATTATGATTATAGGACAATTTTATAATATAAATTTTCTATTATGCCCATCTTAAATAACATGAGTAATTATTATATTGAAATAATAAGTAAGAATTAATGAAGGCTATTGAAAATAAGATAAAATTTAATAAATGTATAATAGCCAATTTAATGTTCAACTATAATTCAAAATGAAAAATAAACTATATGTTGGGACAAATAAAAAAGAAAAGATGGACTATCTTTTTGGGATGGGGAGTACAAGAAAAGCATTTATAGCTACTCATAACTCTTATTTTTGTGGCCTAAATATTGGGCGAGCATTAATAAAATTAAAATATTAATTGAATTTGACTTGCTAAAAATTTAATTGTTTATACTATATATAAAAGTGGGATTGAGGGGAATAATGAGATTTTATATATTGTCCTTATAAAATTTAAGACTCTAAAATAACCTTAGTAATAGCCAATTAAAAAATTTTAACATAAAAATATATATATAATATCTTTATAATTTAATTGGATTTTTTTAACCTTAGTAAAGCAAGCAAATCGAGAATTCGGGAAATATATTCAAGATTCCCGCGACCAGCTCCGTCCATAAATTCTCGCGAATCGAGACCTCCGATCAACTCCACATAACCTCACGAGCATTTCCCCTCCATAAATTCCCACGACCAGCTCCGTCCTGCGAATCCATGATGATTGACGGTAAGGAGGAGGTCGTCAATGTGATTTTCAACTTAAGGGCTCCTCCTCTCTGCAAATTAAAGCCGGATATGGACCCCAGGAGAAAAACTGAGCATTTTGGTGGCCTTCTCTAACAAAATCGACGGCAGCAGTTCGGTGACCGGTCGACGACGCTCTAGCAAAGACCCAAGAGACAAAATTTTTCCCTTTTCGTGGTGATCGCAAATTTTCGATCCAATTTTTAATCGGTAAGCCCTAAGTCCCTTCACTATATTTTCTTGTAAAAATTCAATTAGAACTAGTTAATTCAAGTTAGTCTAATTAAACTTTATTTAATTAGAACTAGTTAATTCAAGTTAGTCTAATTAAACTTTATTTTAGTTGATTTATTTAATATAAATTGACTCATAAAATACAAATTGGGATTTAAATGAGTATAATTTATTATCACAAAAAATAAAGTACTTGTTATGTTAGATTATATTACTGAAAAAGTTGAGAAACTTATTAAGTAGGAGAAATTATATAATCACTAACTGTGAATGCTTACCTAATATGCTTATTTGACTTTGGTTAATTTAATGTTAAGATTACGGATTAAATTACAATTCTATAATTGAGCTGTGGTGAAACCAAATTGAATTTGGTATTGTGCTAGAATTATATGTTAATGAATTGGCGGATTGGAATTTTATAGTTGATTTGCCCAAAGGATAGGCTGTGTGAATTGGATGAATAGAAATATTGAATAATTGATACTGTTGTTATTGTTTAAACAGGTAGATAACTCTATTTTTAGGAGATACGCTGCTGGATTTTCGGTAGCACAAACCTAAATGATGAAATTAACTAACCTTATTTTCTGTAATTAGAAATTGCTCAGTAAAAGACTTATAATGAACTTAGATTAGCATCTTATGGCACATACGAATTGGGATAGGTGAGTTAGGTATAGAAGCAATGAAAATGCTTGTGGATTTAAATTGAGAGATGATGAGAAATGTATTTACATGTAGTGTCTTTAGTAAGTAGAGTTGTAAGTAATGGAGGATGGGAATTTACTATTGATTTCTTGCTCGATGGATGGGTTGTGTTGATTGTTAATACAAAAATGTGTTTTATTGTTTAAATGCGAAAATTGAATAGGATTAATCCGATAGAGGAGATGCAGTTGGATTTTTGGCAAGGTAGTTGGATGGATGATATGGAATAAGAGACTAGACTCAAAGAAAATATAAATTAGAAGAATAATAAAGACAACGAAACTAATCAAACATTTTGAAAAACTAAAATAGTCGAATTCAAACGTAGAACTTAAGCTAGCACATCTAACATACATATAGATTAGAATAGATAACTTAGGTGTAGGAAACCAAAATAAGGAATTTATCTTAATCTAGAATATTCGGATTAAACGATTAGGGAAAAGTTGATATAATTTTATTAAAAATTAGATTTAGAAAGGAAAGATAGAACTCATGAATAGTAAACTTATTTTGGTTCTTTCTTTAGATATTATTGCAGGTTTTGAGGAATCAAATGTCGGGTAACATGATAGCAAAAGAGGAGCACAACTTCCAACTAAACTATAAAATTGTGTGTGTTAGATAATTCACATCATCCACTTGCATTTGCATCCATGTATACGCGGCTAAATGCTGGACATGCATTACTTATTAAATTGTCATTTTATGTTACATTATTTGTTGCTATTGGAAATGGTTTGATTAGTTGTGATGTGCTTCATATATGCTTTGTTGTGTGGAATAAAGAAAAGCATAACTTCCAGCTAAACTATAAAACTGTGTGTGTTAGATAATTCACATCGTCCACTTGCATTTGCATCCATGTATATGCGGCTAAATGCTAGACATGCATTACTAATTAAATTGTTATTTTATGTTACATTATTTGTTGTTATTGGAAATGGTTTGATTAGTTGTGATGTGCTTCATATATGCTTTGTTGTGCAGAATTGGGATGAAGTAGGTCACCGTTGGGTTTGTGAGGGCGGTTTATGATACCGTCGGCCATGTATGGGGAGATTAGCGCCCCCGTGTGCATCTGATGAAATATGTTATGGAAAACCACAGGGTGGCTTCCTGTTGGTATGGAAAAGAAAAGAGAGTATAAAAAAAATGAGAGCGTTGGTCAAGTGAGGTTGAGACCAGTCGGTCATATTTGAAGGATCGGCTCTCTGGTGCACACGTAATGAGAGGGTCGGCCATGTGTAAGGACAGCTTGTCAGGGCTTTGGTGACGCCATTGATCAATGTCCACATGATGTGATTATGTGAATGTGTTATTATTTGTAATTGTTGTTGTTTTGTCATTTGTGTGATCGACTGCATGATCATATAACTAGTCGGATGACTAGATTGATTTATTTGCCAATTTGTATGATTGTGTGGAGTGAGAGTGTTAACTAACCTACTCACTGAGTTTAGACGCTCATTCCTGCCTTAATATTTTTCTATGTTACAAGTTTTCCAGTGTCTCGTGATTCTTTGCCACTCGACATCTAGAGGAAATGTTGAAAACGAAACCTTGATTAATTTTGTTCAGTGTATTGAAGTGAAATTTTAAATTCTTAGATTATTCCGCAATTACATAGTCATGTGTAATAAAATTTAGAAATTATTGATGTATTACTTATTAAATTTTCTATTATGTAATATATTGATACAAGCCTAAAGTACTATTATTGAAATTAACTTATGATATTTGCAGGTTCATGAAATTGGGCCTGAGGCCATTTTTATTAAATATAAAATTCGTTTGTTTTTTTTTTTTTTTTTATAAATATAAAATTCGTTTGTTCTTTTTTTTTTTTTTGGTTTACTACGGATTTTGGTGGCTTTAAAGCCCTACTCAAATCCTTTTTTTTTTTTTTTTTTTTTTGGTTTACTACGGATTTTGGTGGCTTTAAGCCTACTCAAATCCTAAACACTTAAAATTTATTAATTCAAAAAACTAAAATAAAACGTGCAATAGTTAATTTATCATATTTAGAGTATTATTTATGTAATACTTTTCTTAACTATTATTCAATGACTTTGAATATCATGGTTTATGAAAAAGTAAGGATTTTTTATTATATTCTTTAAAAAATTTGAAAGTGTGGAACACATTTTATTTGAATATATATGCCCTACTTTTTTATTAATTAAACCATTGGATTCAATGCTTCTGCGCCCAATGAGGTTCTTTTTACATGAGATTGTTACATTAAATGAGGGGTAGAGAGGGAAAATCACGTGAGAGTATACATGAAATCCATGTGTATGTGGAAAAAAAAAACCACGTCATGCCAGCACATTAAAAATGGAGTCTACCAATGCCCAATTGTGATTCTGGTACCTGATTGTAAAATTTTAAAAAATTTAAACAATCGATTTTGATAATATTTTCCATTTGAACACTAAGTAAAAGAAATTAAAAATTGGGAGACTAAAGATAACATTATACCATTTTAATTTAACTCGATATAAACATTGGCTTGTCTCTAAACCCACTTGACTCTTATATCAAGCCTAGACTAATTTAATTTAAAAACTAGATCAGAATTTTAAAAATTAAATTAAATCAAACTAATCAGTTTTATTTAAAAAAAAGTTCATACGACTCCATTTTTTAAAAAATATTAATTTATTTGATTTATACTTATTCAAATTTAGTTGTACTAAACTCACTTTACCTCATATTCATAGTTATGAAACTCGGCCGATTCGGCGAGTTAACCCAGAAAATCAGTGAGCCGATCTTAAAATTGGACTGATTTTGCTTTTGAACCATTTAAGAAAAATAATCAAATTGAATCAATTGACTCATAATTGAATTGGTCGACCCGTACACACAATTGATCGGGACCAATGTTTGATATTTTTAATTATTTTTATTTTAATCAATATATATTACTTAATATTTTATAACCTACTAATTCAACCATTGATTTACTAGTTAAATCAATTACCGACCCAAAATACGGTTCTTTAGCTGAATCAATATCCAGCCGGTTTAATAACACTACTAGCAAATAGAAAACCGAAGTGGCCCTACAGTTTTATATTTAAGAGACAAGAATTGTATATGAGGCAAACGATTGGTGACCACAGATCATATTCATGATCACGTACACCAAAACAGAACAACACAATTATTGCAGCGTCTTAACAGGAAATACTTTTTAAATTCCAAGGCACTACCAAGTAAAAATCCAATCAAGTGGAAGAGAAAGCTCCTCTCTCAAAAAATGGAAAAAAGGAAGAGAATTTCTTGCTTCTTTTATCATCTTTCTCCTTCACTATTATTAACAGCACTCCTAATTGTTCAACAACTCACTTCAACACCTAAAGTTGATGCTGCTGTTAAAGCTTGCATTGGAAATGAACAATGCAGGAGGAGCTCGATTGAGGAGCAAGAATCGCTAATGGAATTAGAGACAAGCCGGAGAATTCTTAATCCGACCAAATTTATTAGTCCAGAAGCTCTCCGGCGAGATCTACCGGCTTGTGGCGGCAATGGTGAAAGAGGTGAGCCCTATAGTAAAAGTTGCTTACCTCCATCGTCCAATACGTATAATAGAGGATGCAAAAGTCTGTATAGGTGTAGACGTTGAAAATGTAAAAAAAATGTGGTAAATTTTCAATTGAGACCTTTTCTTAGTTAATTAATTTTGCTTTGGCCTCCTGGGCAAATTCAATAATTGATTTACTTTTTTTTTATTATTCTACTTGTAATTGTATGTTGCTTTCCTGTGCAATCAAAAGGAATGGATAATAAATCCATTGGTGTTATTTCAATTGGTCAGGATAAATAATAATTTAATTCCACAGAGAAACATTGTAGTAATATTAAAAAATAATATTTCTGAATGGGCCAAGTCTACTTAAGGGAATGCGCGTCCGGCCATGACAATAGTCTCAATGGGCATAATTTGTCTTAGATCATGTTAATCAATAAGCGTTTTGACTCTTAGCGTTTTTGAGCTAATTTGTAGCGTTTTAACTCTTTATTTATTAATTATAGATTTTAATAACATAACTTTTATAGTAGCTTTTAAATGTTGAATAAGCTTTTATAAAACGTTAAACATTTTAACGTTTTGCTTTTAATTTTTATTTTTATTTTTTTTTTATAACTATACCCATCGTTGTTTTTCTCTGAATTCTGCTAATTAAACAATTATACGTCATTTTTTGTCATTTTAAATTAAACAACTATTTTTATTAAACATTTTTAATTTAAATTATTATATAAATAGTCACCGAATACAACCTAATAGCTAACCGCTATGAAACAATTTACATAGTAGAACATACCTTAAGAACTCTTCACTTTCAATACTTTCAAAAAAAAAAAAAAAAAAAAAAAAAAAAAAAAAAGTAGCTTTTTCGATATTTTATCGTTTGACTAGAGCACTTGCGATGAGCAAAGTACAACTACATATTTTTGGTTTTAAAACAAAGTTAATATTACCTCCTTCCATTTTATTTATTTGTTAATTTCTTTATTTAAAATGTCTCAAAATATTTACAAGATTTTTAAATTTAGGACTTTTATTTGTAAACAATTATTTTTCTCATAATAATATTTGTGATTATTCATTAAACGAAGGACTTTTATTAATATCTTAATAAATTAAGAGTAAAAAAAATGTAAAATAACTTTTATTTACTAAATTCTTAATATGCGTGTTTTGTCAAAGCATACAAATAAAATGGGATGGAGGAAATAATTAGTATATTCATGTTTCATACCTTTTCAATGATTTATTCATATGAACATTATTTTTTGTTCTATATAATAAAAAAAAGTTTAAAAGTAAAGAGGTATGGATAAGATTTATACTTCTTAATCTCTTGGATTGTGCAAGATGTCTAGGTGTCTAATCATTCAATTGAAATTAAATGCTATGCAATCAGAAAAAATTCAAAAATGTTAAAACATTAAGGAGAAGTTAGAGCAAATAGGGTCAATATTAGTAGTAATAAGCTCAAATTTTAAATTTAATAAACTTCACAAATTGAACCAAACTGTATATTTATGGTTTGGACAGTTTAATTAGTCTTAGTGATTTGGTCCAATTTGAAATTTGTTTAGTTCGAATATTTTCCAAAACTAAATAAGCTGAACTTTGAATAGTCTTTGGAGTACAGACAGAATATGGAAATTGGAAAAGATGGAAGGAGAGGCCACTGAAATTAACAGAATTGACTTTCTGTATTGATTCTCAAAACGAGGAAGAGAAGCTACCATTTCTTTGCTGGCATGTTTAAATTTTCAATCTTTGACCTAAAGATGGCTGTAATCATCCACTTGTCTGAACTTTTTAATATACTAACATATTATTTTATGTTTTAAGAGAAGACCATCTTAAGCTCATCATGTGAGTCATGTCAAATTGTGCTTCTCTTAAGCTCATCATGTGAGTCATGTCAAATTGTGCTTCTTTAGTACTGCTATTTCTTCATCACTTTGTATCACATTACAATAACACATCTAAATTTTTTTCTTCTTTCACTTTGCCTATCTTTCTACATTTCAAAGATGGCAAGAACAACCCAAAACTTATATATCTCTCAAATTTCATTGTTTTGCTCTATAATTGCCTGTTGTCACTCACTGCAGTTGATATGTGATATCTTTCTTCATCACGAGTTAACAACTCTAGTCACAGTAGTATCATTAACTTGCCTTTACCTTTTAACCTGTAGATGCTTACAAATGAACAAATCCTATGAATCTGCCTATTGGAACTACTTCAATTTTATGTCTGCATTTCTGGGAAGTAGCAGCATTACCAACTGGAATTTCTTAATTGGGTTTACATATCTTTTGGCCGGATTCGCCTTTCTTTCTGTGTATGCTCTTTACGTTAAATGCAGAAGATTGAGAGGTTCAAGCCAAGAGATAGATGAGCAGAGACATGAAGAGCATAGGTTGCCCCTGCTGGTCGATATTGGTTTCACATTTGCGGGTAATGGAGTAGTAATCATGGGAAGAAGGTTTATTCCTAGTGAAAACCTGGAATATGTTTTCTTTGGAGGAGCTATACTATTTCTTGTAAGTGGAATATTCTTTTATTGCTATACAAAGTATTCTTGTGAATCAGAAAGTCAATTTCATCCTCATAGAGAATAGAAATGATATCATAATTGATACCAGACTTGATAAAGTTGACTTTCTGTCGATTAGGAACAATCGAAACTTGTAGCAATATCCATCTCTGAATGAATAAGAGCGCTTTGGAATCTATATTGCATGTTCAAAAATAGGTAGACGATAGTCATATGATATGGATTTAAGAAACTTCATTTTTACATTGATCTACAGATGTATCAAATAAGGAAGCATTACAAGTATAATATCTTATCTCCTTTATCCGAATTTATTCTGCCATGATGTGGCGATCTTTGGATCTACACATTGAATGGCTTATTTATTTGGATCATTGTAACATTAGTTCTCAGGTAACCCCTCAGCTAGCACAATTGATTCTGGATACTTAAATCCAAATATCTGAAGTGCAGTCACCGCCTGGATATCTCATCTCATGAGCAAGAGAAGGACCTTCAGGTTCAGCTGCAAAGTCCACAAAAAAGTTTGGGTTTATTTTAAGACCACCTTTCTCAGTGTCAACATCAATCTGCAACATGTGAGATCCAAGTACCACCTTTCTCAGTTGTTCAACATTCAAACTTGCAAACATGTGAGATCCTTTTCTCCACAAGTTCCGGATAAAACTGGTTCTCAGGTAACCCCTCAGCTAGCACAATTGATTCTGGATACTTAAATCCAAATATCTGAAGTGCAGTCACCGCCTGGATATCTCATCTCATGAGCAAGAGAAGGACCTTCAGGTTCAGCTGCAAAGTCCACAAAAAAGTTTGGGTTTATTTTAAGACCACCTTTCTCAGTGTCAACATCAATCTGCAACATGTGAGATCCTTTCTCCACAAGTTCCGGATAAAACTGACGATCCCAAGTACTGAAGAGTGAATTGGTGACATACAGTCGCTTCCCATCCAAACTTAGCTGGATCATCTGGGGTCCTCCTCTCAGTCGATTACCCTGAAAAGAAAATATGAAGCTCATCAATCAGTAAGTAGACTCTCCCTTTGTGTACCCATAAGAATATGCCATGCAAGTGATGCATGAAAATAGTTGCCAATGAATGATGCTTCCCCATGACAGTAACACAAAACAACATAGAGACCTATATGATTTTTCAACTTTAAAAAGAAAAAAAGAATGAGCCTAAAGGCATATGATGTTTCTTTTATGTTGAAACGGTGGACTTATTAGGCTACAATAATGCATCTGTAGCATTATAGTTTAGCCAAATTTAAAGAAATCAAATAACATTTAAAACCAAAATCTGTTCTTAAAGCATTATCAACTGTAATGGCAGAAAACACTTTAAAAGGAAGTTTTTGGTCAAGAAATTAAGGGAGGAGGGGAAGAGTTCTTTAAAATGGATGTGATACAAACCTTAATCTCTGGAACAGAAGCCTGCCAGGTGTCACCATCTTCTGTCTCAACCACTATAGGGCTTCCTTTTTGGAGCAAGCCCCCCACCCAAACTTGACCTGTCAAGACAGGATTTCTTATGTCCTCAATGTTGTACTGTCTGACATCTCCATGAAGCCAATTGACAAAGTACAGAAACCGATCATCTAGAGAAATCAGAAAATCAGTTATAAGCCCTGGCATTTCTGGAAGAATCCAGTTTTTCACCTTCAAAGGTTTCACTGATATTGCCAGCTGCAAAATTTAATGAGAACCATTAGGTATTATAAACAATGAGATCAGCTGTATACAACTCAAGATGTTGTCTACACTTATAGAATTCACAATGTCTATCACGTGCATACCTCGTGGCTCCAAGATCCATCTGGGGTCTTGAAAAATCGCACCATGTTACTTGTCAAAGCACACCCAACAAACCCTGTATCTTTAGAAGGATCATGCAAGAACCTTATCTGAAAACAAATGAAACTATGATAAATAAACCTCATCATATGTCTGTAGCAATGAAGAAATGACTTACCATACAATGAGCATAAGTAAGAATGCACATATATGAGTATGCTCTCTCTCACACACACACATCGTAAGCAAAGAGATATTGTCCATATCTAAATGACAGGGAGCAATATTTGCAAATTGTATTTTAGTACTCACCTCTAAGGGTAAGAGCCCTGTATTGCCAAGATCCAATGTCTGTTTGAGTTCACCATTTGGCCAGCTATAGACATGCAAATGCCTGCCATAAAGACCATCTGACACATGCTGCAGATTAAATCCTTTAGTGAAGGCTGCAGGAGCTCCCCATGATGAGCTGATCATTGTGTTGTGTCGGGGTTGGTACCAGAAATCATAACCAAACAATGGACTATTCCCTGGTTTCTCCCATCTGACGAAGATGACAATGGCCAAAAGGTTATATAAATCACATTTCCAATAACAATTATGTTTGCATCTCTACACCATTGAATTGACCGAGTTATTATGTTTTGAACCCTTTCTAACTGTTTCACAATAAGAAACCTGTAGAATGAAATAAAATTCAACCCAAACAAAGGATCCATGCTAACATTTTAAGAAAGTGAGCACAAAGATGTACCTTCCTTTCACATTGAACTCTGAGTCAAGGAGAAGAAATCCATTGCCCTCTGCATTTCCATCTTTGTCCCCAAGGCATGAGACCATTATATCTCCAGATGCAAGACAATGTGATGTGTGTGGGTAGGCCAAACCTGTCTTCTGTACAATATCTTCTGGCTCAACAACTTTGTGCAAGGAGGGAGCTTTAGGATCTTTCTGGGTGTTGATAACATAGATGCGACCAGATCTGAATAAATTACAAATTTTGATATCACACAACCTTGCACAATGAAAAGAGATGAAAAACATAATGTTCCCAACAGCAAGACGGTGCCAGTAAACTGAATACAAATTTACAACTGGCTGTCTGCTGTTCATGCTTGTGTTCTGCTTTCAATTCATGTTTCAGTAGCTTATGTGCATAACAGTGAAAGAAATAGAATTTTTTGATTCTATTCAGGTGAATGGGGTGAGTATTTATCTGACTAAATTTATCAAAGAGTAAGTTAGAAATTCAAAACACCCATTAAAAACAATTTCAAGAGGATTAGGCTATTAGGATTTTAAGTTCATTTGCTAACTTTATCACTTATATATGCATAAGAAAGGCAGTCAAACTTTAAAGCCTCCAACATATCAGAGCAAAAAATAACTCTTGAATGATCAGTCCTTGGCAGCAATAACATGAAATTGAAGTCCTCTTAATCTAATTTCATAGCCCTCTTCTTTTCACTGGTTTGATTACTTGCTTACTTTGGTATTTCCTCAAGGACATTATTATCCATAATAGAAGTTTAGGAGAAAAATGAATTGCACTCTTACACCAGTGAAGGAAGGATTAGAAATCGCCGGTTTGCAGATGGATCTCCATGGCAGGAGCTGCAAGCGTTCCACCCTGAATGATGCAGTTCATCTCCTACATACGGCATAGGAAGCCTACTAATGACTTTAGAATAAGTAGGAGAATTTGGATCTACATCCACTGTGGCTAGATAATCAGGCTTCTCTATTCCTGTTCCTGAATATATACAGAACCAATTATAAGTTTCTAGTCCCAAATGATCAAATGCACAACTTAAACATACAAGAAAAGATCAAGAATGGACAAGAATATGTATCAAATTCATCAATGACCTGAGGAGAAACAAGATAAATAAAATTGATATTCTAAGGGAATGAATCATATCATGATTGGTCATCTCATCTTAATAAACCCTAAATGTTCACCGAAAGAGGACCAAAACCAGTTATCATGTTTCCTTTAAAGGACCAAGCTACTCTATCCACTCTACTAGCATTCAAGCAGGACACACGAACAGGATTCACAGATAGTTTCTGCATAAACCTGAGAAAAAGTAAGGGAAGACTGCACCCTATGATCCTTCCCGGGGGAAAAATTGTACAAATCTCATGTTAACAATTCTTTTTCAGCATGCTTTATGCTAAATGGAGTCTTGGTGTTGAATGTTTCAACAGATTTTCGGTGTGGGTGAAATTGGCTAAAATTGTATCAATTGGAAAAATAGAGAGTCCAAAAGGACAAGGTTCGCCATGCATGTTCAGTAGTATAGCTTGTTATTGCCAGGAAGACTAGCAGCACTTCTGAAGATCGTTTTTTTATGAATTTCTTTTTTATAGACATCGGAAATCTTAAAGGGAAGGGACTATTATCTGGGTTTGAACTCCAACTCTAAAATCCTTCCTTCTGCACTAAACAAGGGGCACCCGTCTAGTGGCTTATTTATTAAATAAGAAAATCAGCTTAGTCCCAAGTGAATCTTTACCAGCTTCTCTAATTAAATAAGAAAATCAGTAAATTAATCTTGAAAAGACAAAATCTCGCACTCAAAAGTTAAAAGAATCTAGAGAACAGAAAAGTTGATGCAGAAGGCTAAGATCTGCATTCAGATACCGAATTCTCATTGATTTTCCAACAAAACCCAATCCCAACTAAACCACTCCCATCGAGCAAAAGAAATTCTGAGAAACTGAAACCAAGAAAATCAATCAAACAGACCATTCACCCACGAAGAAACGAACGTAGAAAAAATCCGAACATGCCTGATACAACCAAATCACACCGTGACTAACTGACATCCATGAACTAAAAATCAAACAAATGTGAAAGAGAAGGAAACCAAAAAAAAAAAAAAAAAAAAAGAAGCAAATCACACCGTGACTAACTGACATCCATGAACTAAAAATCAAACAAATGTGAAAAGAAGAAGGAAACAAAAAAAAAAAAAAAAGGAGAGAAGGAAACCAAAAAAAAAAAAAAAAAGAAAAGAAAAGCTTAATTATTTATTTACCAGTATAGACACATGTGACATAGATAAGAGACTCTCTAGGACCAGACATTGCCTCAAGTGGGGTGGCATAACCTGGTCCTTTAGCGCAACACCCATGTCCATTACTCTGCTTCACCACTTCTGTAGCCATGTCCAATTCCTACAGCAGAAAAATCACAAGCCAGGATTTTCAGAGGAAGAAAAAAGGATCACTAATATAGCCAAGCCAACAGCTCTGTATGTACGTGTACACGCGTCTAACTTTGATTGGGCGAAATTTTGGACAATGATGGCCACTGGAATAGCGTCGTCTTTCGCAGCTCTGTGCGAATTTGTCTAGGTGGGATGTATCTGTAATTTCGCTTTTTATGGCTAAGATCGTTTGATTATTAGAGCGTTAAAGATTACGCATTTACGCGTGTCATGTGACGTGAGTAGTTAAAGTTAAGATTTTGACGTAAACAATGCTATCCTAGTTTGATAATGACAGTTAATTAGCAGCGACACATTATTTGGCAAGATCTTATTGTCCGTCCGAATCTTAAACGGCTTTCCTCCTTCAGCATTGTTATTTTTAGGGCGATCAATTCTCTGTTTTTAACCCACAGTCGAATTAAATTGATATTTCAGTATAGTTATTTGAAAAATTCAATTACCAATTGATTTAAATATATAAAACTATTTTATTTTTTATCTTTCATTCGGCATTATATAAAATAAACTGAAATTATTTTTAAATTTAAAATAACTGATTTAATTTTAAAATGACTGAATTTCAATCGAACCAAATTAATTTTATTCTGTATGAATCGATTATTTAGCATTTAATTTTAGATCTAAATTCCGTAAAAATATATTTATATAAACCAAAATCGAGCTAATTCGATTTGATTCCATTTAGTTAATAGAATACTCACCCTAGTTATTGTAAGTCACTTCGTTTTTGTTGGCTGACTTGGTAAAGATATTTTGTAATGGAGTTATTTACATATTAAAATTTATTAGTGTTAGAACCCGCGCGACGTGCAGAGTAATATTGAATGATGAAATAATTTTTTATAACATCATTCAAAAATAGTAAATTTATATAATAAAATGATAAATTGTATCTCATTCAAATATGCTGAAAAATTGCAACGCTAGATATATCTTTTTAAATATCTTGTGAAACCTTTTGTAAGGTATCAATAGCAAAAATCATATATGGTATGACCTACATTAAAAAATGCATACACACTATTGATGTACTTTTCAACAGTGATAATAATTTTGAGAATTTCACTAATTATAATTAAATAAGAAACTAATTTTTTTATTTTATGTTTATGATTTATTATAAATGATTGTTTATTTACTTGAAATATTAATGTATTACTTATTTAGTGTAGTGTGTCCTAAAAGTGTAGATATCCTGCTTTTTAAAAATTATCGTGTCGGGTACATTTTTGTATCACGCGTTTCCATATATTGTTTATTGTGTCCATGCAACCTAATTCTTGGTATATAAGACTACTCCATACACAAAGCTAATTAACCAATGTTACTTTTTATAACCAATAAAAAATGAAGTGTTTTTTTTTTAATTTATTTGTGTCATTGAAATAAGAAATTAAATATTTTTTATTTTATGTTTATGATTTATTATAATTACCAATGTTACTTTTTATAAAAAACCAATAAAAAATGAGTTGTTTTATTTTTAATTTATTTGTGTCATTGAAATAAGAAAAATTTATTTGTGTCATTGAAATAAGAAATTAAATATTTTTTATTTTATGTTTATGATTTATTATAAATGATTGTTTATTTATTTGAAATATTAATGTATTATCCTTATTTAGTGTAATGTGTATGTCCTAAGTATGTTAATGTTCTACGTTTTTCAAAATTAATTTCTTATCGCATATGTTTTTCTTATCTCGTGTCCCGTATTTGTACACTTAGCTCCTGGTATACGAGGCAACTCCATACACCAAGCTAATCAACCAAGGTTTTTTTTTATTATCAATAAAAATGAAATATTTTTTTAACTTATTTTTGTGTCATTAAAATAAAAAAATTAGTGTTTTTTTATTTTATGTGTATTATTTATTATAAATGATTGTTTATTTATTTAAAATATTAATGTATTACTTATTTAGTGTACTGTATCCTAAACGTATCTCACACGTTATTGTATCTCGTGTCCTGTGTCCATGCAACCTAACTCCTGTTATATAAGACTACTCAATACACCAAGCTAATCAGTCAAGATCTTTTTTTTTACTAATAAAAAATTATGTTTTTTTAAAAATTTATTTTTGTGTCATTGAAATAAGAAATTTTTTATTTTATATTTATAATTTATTATAATGTTTATTTATTTAAAATATTAATATATTACTTATTTAGTATTTTGTATCTTAGTGTGTGGGTGTCCTTTTTTTAAAAAATTACTGTATACGAATGTTTCCAAAGAAAAAAGGTTAGAGAAATATTAAAATATAAAAATGAAAAAAAAAAGAAAAGCTGTAAGTGTATATGATTGTTTGTCCCTACTATAAGAAAACTAGTTTGATTGATTTTATAGAAAACGTTTATGATAATTAATTGTTGATCAAAATTTAATTTGTGATCCCTACTATTCCTATTTTTATTTTTTAATTTTTAATAATTAATCAAATATGCTGGTCTCTATCATTCCTCCTTACACTTGGTAACTTCAGAGGGTTACACTTCGTTTTCATATAATGCAAACTGATCTATTTTTATATATTATATAGATTTATTTTTTTAGACAATTTATGAATGAGAGATCTTTCCTGTCCGTGAATAAATTTTAGAGCTGCTTATAAACCTCTCTAAATTTTCTAAATCGAAATCAAATCAATTTAAAAATGTGGTTTAAAATATTAATGATTTGATTTAGTTTATAAATTTTAAAAACGATCAATATTGATTTAGTTATGGTTTGTGGATCAAAAATATTCTATCGAATCAAATTAAACTAAACTGAAAATATAATTGATGAACAAATAAATATGAACAAATAAATAAAGGATATCGTTATTGTCATAACCGTATTTGATAATGTTATGGATTTTGATAGAATAAAATAATAAACTAATCACCTAGAGATAATAAGGCAAGAACCAAGATATAAATATCCTTTCTAAAGTATTCACACAACAGTAACTGATATAATGGAGATAAAATCTACACTGTATCAGGAATTACGTGGGTAATAATCTCTATTTCTTAGATATATAGGAGATCTTATAGACCATTAAGAGATACACAACATTTAGATTATAGATCAACTAGAAGAAAACCCGCGCATTTGTGCAGGTTGCTCTGTTTGTTGTACATTATACTTTGTTTCAGAAAAAAATTATTATAACTTTATAGTAAATGCATAATAAAAATAATTGAAAGTATTTTAGATAAAAATAAATTTGAGCTAAACTTGTTTAAATTTTCAAATCTTTAAGTTTATAATTATGTTTCAATAATACTCCTACTTTGCATTTTTATAAACTTAAAAATTATAGAATAATACAATTTTATGAAATAACAAAAATAAATACATCTAAGTTTTGAGAAGATGCAGTTTGTATTATTGCATGTACACGTGTAATGTCAGCTTGGTGGGATATTACTCGAACTTGAATGTTGGAGCAATACTTATCACTCCATAAATTGTATTATCAAAATTTTCCAATAACCATCGTCCGTTTATTTTCTGTTGTTAAAAAGATATAGAAAAAATTTTTTCATGATAAGAGTTTTTTTAAACTATGATTAAAAAATACAGAAATAAAAAACATAACGCCTTGTTACTGAAACACCCTGAATTTTTATTTTCGAAACTTTTGAATTTTTATTAAATAAAAAAAATCGCAAATTTTGGCCGCGTGGGCTACAATTGTAACACAGTCCAAATTCGAGCCCAAATTTTCGAATTGGGCCTAAGCCCAAAATAGGTTCGGTAATTTCGGTTTTGGAGAAGAGTTAAAAATTTTCGAGTAACAAATGAAAAGTCCAGCATTAATCTATTATTGTATATAATAATATTATTATCCAAAAACCAATATTGTTACTATTCATATTTTTATTATTAATATTGAGTAAAATGGACGAAAATATAATGGAAACCAAACTAAATAATTAAAATAAATCGAACCGAACCCAGAAATCGAATTTAATTTCGCAAAAACACAACGATAACTTGAGAACCAGTGGAAAATCCGAGGAATCAAAGAAAAAATAGCAAAATCATCAAAAAACCGGTTTGAATCGAACCGGAATGGCCTAGAATTTGCTAGAAACCGACTTTCTTTCTTTCTTTTTTTTCTTTCCTTTCTTCTTCTTCCTCCAGTGTCGACCTCACCCTTGCCCTCTTCTTCTCTCGTTTTCCGACGACCAGACAACCGCGCCGCGCCTCCTCGCTGTCGATTCCTCGCCGCAGCAGCTCCGGCCTCCCCTTCCCTCTCTCCGTTCGTTTCTAGAGAAAGCAACAGTCGCAGGAAGAGCTGCGACCTTGCCTCGATTGGAATCGCGTCGCAGTATATCCTCCTCGGCTCTCCGGCGGCTCCAGGCGGTCTGAACGACGGCGCAGCTTCACACTCTTCCTTCCATTGCCGTTCACCTGCTGGCATAGCGAACGCAAGGAACTGCGGTTGCGTTCCGAGCGGGACAGTAGCGCAACCATTTCTTCGACCACTACCTCCTTCACTTCCGACCGAACTAGCAGCGGCACTTTATACTGGGTAAGCCAAATTTTTACCTTCTTCAGTAGAATTTAGGAGTTCTTGCTGGATGATGAAGGATTTGATTCATGAATTAAATTGGTGTTAGAACTAAATCCCTACCTAAATCGCCTAACTACTACTGTTCATGCAATTTATTAAGGTCAAACTAATTTAAAGTTATAGATCAAATCAATACTGAATATATTAGCAAAATAAATGATTTATAGATTGGAAAATTCGTAATAATGCAACGAGAATGATATGTTTGGTTAATTTACAGTTTTTCAATTAAAGGTGTTAGAACAAATTTGAATATGGCAGTAGGCTAATCTAACCATTTGTTTAAGTTATTGCTTTGATATATGATTTAGGATATTATCAACTAAGTTCTTGTTGAGAAAGGAGTTCATTGGCCTGTAATGTACAGGCTACATTCAGAAATCTGATTTCTTTAGCTTGGCAGGGGCTAGTGGTAAGATTTTATGAGTTTTGCTAAATGAGTTTATATTAATGCTATATATTTCTGATTCGTATTTGACAATGTTGTTGATAAGGTTTAATGATGTGATTGACAAAGAAATATGAACTATAGATTGGGATGACAATAACTGTAATTGAATTTTTATTTAGGTTAGCATTGATTCTTAGTGGCTAGTTTAGAATTTTAACAAATGTATAAATATATGTGGTTTATAACTTAAGCAAGGATGATGAAGTAAAGGCTCGACGGGGAGTTTATAATGAATAGAGGCTAAGTAACTATCAAACGAGAATAGTTGAATTTAATTTATCGATGCAAGTTTAATTTAGATTGCAAGTTTTATTTATAAAGTGTACATTTATTCGATAATTAGTTAGAGGACAATTAACAATATCATTGGAACATGTTGGAGGTTATTATAATTTGTAAACTAATTGGTGAATGTCGACATGGTTTTTTTGAAAGGAGGATGAGAATTAAGTTGATTGATTGCCTGATAGATGGGCTGCGTGTATTGATTGATAAATATATAATTATTGTGATATTTAAACAGGTAGTTAGTCATATTTTTAGGGGAGGTTCTGCCGAAATTTTGATAGAACTTAGACTAATTTTAATTAACAACATAATTAATAAGTTTATTTGGATTAGGTCTATAACTTGGTACATAATAAATATAGTGCTCTGATTATTTATTATCTTTATTATTCATTTAATTATTTGCATATTTATTTATTTATTTTCATTATTATTTTATTTTTCATCTATTATTAATTATTGTTATTATTGTTAAATTTATTTTAATTATTGTTGTTTATTGTTAATACTAATTTTTTATTTATTATTTGCAATTGATTTTGGATGTCTAATTGATTAATATTTTATGCATTTGATTGCAAATGTTTGATTAATTGATATTGTGATATTGTGTGCTTTGTTTTGTGTGGAAATTGGGATGAAGTGGGTCACCATGGGTTTTGGGGTGAGGACGGTTCGATAAAGCCAGGATCCTTGAATTATGATGAATTAATATAACTGAACGTCGGCCGGGTAAATGGAGATCGCCCCCCCGTGTGCACCTACCGTTACCCGTTACTGTTAACCACAGGTTGGCTTCTTTATTGGGCCACCGGATATCTAGTAATTTTGATCGCACCCGCAGGAATGGCTCCTGTTGTGAGCGCCTGATGAATCTAGAATTGATAGAAGACGACAGGAATTGCCTCCTGTGGTTATGGAAAAAGAAAAAGAGAGAATGGAAAAACAATGAGAGGGCTGGTCAAGTGAGGAGTTTAGAACGGTCGGCCAGTATGGGGATCGCTTCACTAGTGCCAACACAATTATGAGCGGAAGCATGTGGAGGACGGCTCATCGGGGGTTTCGTGACGCCACAGACCAATTTCCACGTGATGTGATATATGAAATGTATTAATGATTGTGAGGTGCTGGTGATTTGCCATTGTGTGGACTGCTGCGTGAGCAATATAACTAGATCGGACGATTATATTAATATGTTTCACACTTTGTGTGACTGCCGTGTGTGGTGCAAAAATTATTACTCCTTAGAAAAACTCACATTTCTTATTTGATTTTTTTTTCAAGGAAAGTAAGTTTTTCTTTTAATTCGAGTTAGCTAATGTTTCTTCGGCGCAGGGGCAATAAGAGAAAATTTTTCTCTAGTTCCATAATTATGTTGTTATTGTAACTATATGTATAAAAGCTATGTATATCACACATAGTTTAGTGACTCCGCAGTTGTACGAATTTGTTGGAACCAATAGTCTTAATTAATAATAGACGATATAATTATGTGAGCCATTAAAATTAAAAAAAAAGTGATGTAATGGTTAATTGGCGCGATCTGTGAATATTGTAACTGATAAATATGCAAATGTTCAAATTATTTTTTGAGATAGTAAATTTTTAGTGTTTCAGGTTTACTAAAAAATTTTTAGTGTTTCAGGTTTACTACGGGCCTCGGGGGCCTTAAGCTTACCTAGGCCCTAGTGCCGGTCCGGCCCACGGAAACGGGTCGTGACAGTATATCAATTAAAATAATAAAAATCCTTTGCACAAAAATCAATAACTATCTTTGTGTGAAAATGATTATAGAGCATCATAATTACAGGAAACAAGTCAATTCAAGAAATTTTACAATATCCACTTTAGTCTCAATAGCTTAAATAGACTCAATCCGAAGGGTCATCAGTATCCTATGAGCTCATTAAGACAAAGCTATCTCGACCTCAATCTATGATTTACATCTTGTGGGTCCCGTTTATGTATGGCACAATCCAAGAGGGAGGTGAATTGAGTTTTCTAAAAATTTGTCTTTCAAAAACAAAAACAAAATTCTATTGCAGCGGAATTAGAAAACGTTTGTGAGAGTTAGTTACAAAGTTTAGAACTACCTCACAAAGCTTGTTGCAAATTTAGAAAGACTCTGTGAAGAACAGCTATTGCATTTAGAACTACTCCACAAAGCTCAAGTAATTTTAGAAAGACCCTGTGAAGAATAGTTATTGCGTTTAGAACTACATCACAAAGCTCAAGCATATTTAAAAAGACTTTGTGAAGAATCGGTTATTGCATTTAGAACTGCTTCATAAAGCTTATTGCTATTTAGAAAGCTTTTATGAAAAACAATTATTGCATTTTAGAACTATCTCATAAAACTTTAAGCAAAATTAGAAAATTGATTATAATCATATTGTGACTTACACTGAATGTAGAAGGACACATTAGAACTTGGTATAATCACAATACAGAAATCCAGAGTTCTAATGTTCCACAGAGATAAAGCTTATTAACGTTTAGAAACAAAAATTCATTAACAACTTTGCATTTCTAAAAAGATTAAAAGATTAAACAGTTGTATAAATAAAATAGAAATCAAGCAGAACTTCAGAAAATAAAAGAAGATAAACACGAGATTTATAGTGGGGGTTCGGTACTACTCGCCTATATCCACTCCCAAGACTCATCTTGAGAATCTTCCACTATGTTACTCCTTTTCAAGGTAAGAGACAAATCAATATTACAAGGAAATAGTTAGATCAACACCTAGATCTAACCTTTGTCCCACTAGATTTTCGAAAGGTTCTAGTCAACCTCAACCCTTTCTGTTTTTGCAGAGAACAGAAACTCACAACAAGACATTAGAATCTCACACAAGGAGAAGGTTACTTGATAACCTATTACACCATAGCTTTTCACATAAGCTATTACACAAAAGTTTTTCGATTAAAAAACCTCTAGTCTACAACAAATTAAGATATCTATATAGACAGAGAGAAATGCAAATTTAAGTAGAGGAAGAACCAAAAACAGATTTAAAAATCAGAACTGTTCTTCAGAAAATGTTGTTATTAAATTGTCACGCCCGACTCTAATCACCAGAGGAATTGTCCGCTTTGGCCACCGGGTTATGCCCCGGCCTAATCCGGCCAACACATACACCTGCCCTCACACTTTTGTCTCGTAGGTGAAATGGGAAACTTCCCAGGAGGTCACCCATCCTAGGATTTCCGTTCAGCGAGCACGCTTAACCCTGGAGTTCTTCCAACTCTCCAGCCATTCCACCAAAAGGCGCCTCTAATGATTAGTTTCCCCTTTTTTAATATATGATTCGATTCATTCCTGTTCCCTGTTCCTGCATTCCACCTACTCCTAGCTAAGCTGCCATCCCTAGGATACGCTTGCCCGGGTCGGGATGCCCACATAAATTTCTTTTCTCTGTCCTGCATTCCACTACCCTAGCTAGCCTGCCATCCTAGGATCGCTTTGCCGGGTCGGGATGTCACATAAATTTTCTTTTCTCTTAAAAATATTTCTTGAAGCAAAAAGACGAAAAGAAATAAGGGAGTTTTAAGAGAGAGCTTTGAAAGATTTAAAACTTTTAATCAATGGACTCTTACTCTTAAAAGAAAAACCACCACATTTTCAAGAGAAAAACGTCTTTTATAGAGGGATGAAGATCCCGTTTAGAAAGCGTTGATTCTTTAGTTTTTAAAGAATATCTTTGATATTCCAAAAATAAAAGATACACAAAAAACTTTTATTTATTTATTGCCAAAAATGTTTAAGTCAAAATCTTTTTCATGTAGGTAAGTAGAATAAAGAAGAGATTTGACTTTCTTTTTATAAAGTAATTTTCAAAAATAAAAGATATGTAAATCTTTTACAAATATTTTGTTACCAAAAATAATTGAGCCAAGATCTTTTTCATTTAAGTAAGTAAAATTAAAAAGAGCAAGATTTGACTTTTATTATTAAGGTAATTTTCGAAAATTATCTTTGAGAGAGACGAAAAATATTTTTGTGCCTATAAAAGAATATTATCTTTATCCTACAATATATCCTAAGATACTAACCATTAAAAAATCTTCAATAATCTTCATGGTCTTCAAAAAATCTTGGATTCATAGGAACTTGCCTTCTTTAGCAATTTCCATATTAAAAAATCTGCATAAAATAATATTAGTACATACAAGAATATTAAATTTATTTATTTTGTATAATCATCAAAATCTCAAGATAACAATTGAGCCTTGAACCAACACATCTCAATAGAAGAGGGGTAATCTCAACCTTATCCAGGAGGGAATAATATCATTTGCAATTTCATTCTTGTCCATATTTATATCAATCACAATATCAACTTCAACAAATGAAGTGATATCGACAAGGTAATAATCATGTCTATCCATTGATGTGAGACTATAAATCATTTCATATATCAAGCATAATTGAAAATACATTAGGCAATATTTCATTTCCACAAATACTAATAAAAACATTTATTCACGGCCACCCCTCATACTATATAGATAACAATTGGCCAACATCCTTCTTTCTTATATAAACAACTTTCAATTTAACTTTTAAAAATCACTAAAAATCATAAGATATCATATCATGCTTCTTTCCTTTCAAATCCATAAAAATTTTATTTCAATATTTTCTTTTTGATCATAAATCAACTTTATGAAATTAACTGTGAAGTCAAATACAATTTGACTTCAAACAAAATAAGAAAGGAGTATTGCATTAACCTGAATTGAAAGGCTCCCCTGGCCTTTCCCTTCTAAATATTGACTTATCTTCCAATCCTTTCCTCTCAAAAACTGTAGCGTGAAATTGATATTCATATTAATTTCATACTACACATTAGATATACACATAATATCATAAGGATGCAAATTTAAGCATTAGAATGTAGTATTCATGTTTTTCCTTTAGTTTCTCTATTCCTGACCAAGTACCATTTGTTCTTATTTTAGGAATGAACTACCTCATTTCTAATTCTTAATCTCATCCTATAATCATAAAAATAATAACTAAAATAATGGGAATAATAACATATCAAAAAAATGCTAAACTCTTTACAAAGTAATGGAATATAAGGTTTCTATCATATGAGTAGCCTGCCTTTCTTTGGCTATATCTCTAGTTTTTGAAATCCATTTATCTTGAAATTTTAACCGTTTCTTCCTTACATCTCCAGTTACTTTCAAATAAAATTTCATGGATTTTAGACCTCATTTGCATAGATAAATAACCTAAACACAGTACCTGATTTTCAGTCTTGATTTCCACAGCAGCCTGCATACATTTGACTATAACTCCATTTCTCTTCATCTATTGCACTGGTCATTTTACCACAATCTTCCCAACATCTTAACATAGGTCTTTGTAAAATTTTATAATTTTTGGAGTTTATTTATCTATTTAACTAATTTAATCTTTGTGATTGAATTCCATACAGCTTAATAGTATTAAACTCAATATCAACTTTAAGGCTTCTCCTATGTGATTTCTTACTCAAGGCGTCAATTCAAACCTCAGAATTATTATTTACCAATCCGAAATTAACATAAATTAGTCAAGCCTCTCTCAAATATTCAAGGCATGGTTGAACCCTTCAACAACATCAAACTAAAGTCTTTCCTTTCACTCTATCAATTCCAAACACAATTTCACCATTAAACAACTTGAATAACTTATTATACTTTTCAATTATAATTAAAATTACTTAATTACAAAATTCCTAATTCACATATTCAATATCAAAACCTAATATACTAAACCACATGTATGATTATCAATTAAATCACTTAGTTATGAAATATGGGAAGGATTACTAACCTTTTTCACTTCCTAGCTTGGTTTCCACCTTTAATTAAGTTCTCCTTTCTTTCCTTAGTACTTGGCCAAATACGGAGAAGAAGAAGAAGAATAGAAAGCTATGGAGAAGAATGAAGAAGAAAGAAAGAATTGGCCAACTATATAGTAGAAAGGAAGAGGGGAGCTTGTCTTTAGTGCTTTAAAGTTATATATACATCCTAAGCTTCTTTATAATTTCCCTCCTTATCCCACTTGGCCAAATTCCTTTAATTGTTTTCTCTTTTCCTTTTTTTTTATTTCTTTACCTTTAATGATTATTTAAGTCTTAGTAATTCAACTTTACCAAGTAGGTTCTTAATTAAATACTTTAGACTATTAAATGCTAATTGTTTTAAGTACTAAACCATAATGTTTGATTCAGGAGCTTCACGTGCTAGCTTTCCATCACCATGATTTATGCTCACTTAACCTTATTCCCATTTTTGCGACAGAAACAAAGTTGGTCGCAAAGCGGTCTCAAAATCGGTCGCAAATGCGCAGTAATTCAGTCGCAAACTGAAAGGCAATCCCGCGAAGTTGCGTCGCAAAGCGGTGCTCAAAATCGGTCGCAAAATGCGCAGTAAATTCCAGTCGCAAAAACTGAAGGCAATCCCTGCGCGAGTCTTCCGGCGCTAAAATCTGCGACTGTTTACGATCAGTCGCAAATTGGGTATCCAATGCGACCGACACTGTTTACCAATCAGTCGCAAATTGGTATCCATATTGCGACCGACTTTTGTCGGTCGCAAAAATCGGTCGCAATTTGAAGTTTTTTTTGTAGTGTCCAATTAATAGTCATACACATTAAAACTATGGTAATCTTGATTATTATAGCTTTTTGGATAATATTAATTAACACAATAACTAGAATTTCAAGAGCTATCAAATTGAGGGTATTACAATTATCTATCAGTATTGATTTTTCCGTGCATAAGCAAGATTTGTCTCGCTTTGTTCCATTTGAGATGAGATTTATTTTGCTAACTGACCAATATCTTTAACTGCATCACGAAGTCGGATGAGGTCCACAACAAATTTTGTTTTGACTCCAAAATCAGGATTATTCAATTCAAAATTCCTTGGACAGGTCGTCTAGCTTAGTGATGCAACTAAAGATATTGATAGGTAAGCAATTAAAATCTCGACTCAAATGGAGTAAAGTGAGAGAAATCTTGCATATGCACAGAAAGTCAATATTGATAGATAATAATTAATAGTAGGTTCTTATGAATGTATTATTGAAAATGTATTACATAAACTACCATATAAATATGTCTAGCAAATCACTATATAAATTATTATAAATTAAAAAAATTCTTAACCATGATTTCAGCACCAGGCTCTAGGAAATTCGCCACGATTCCAATGGCGTGAGAATTAGCTCGATCAGACGTCGTTTCAGCCCCAAACGGAACTTCGAAAGCCCCAAAACCTTGAAATCAAAGGGCATGGGCACTTTTGTAAAAAGCCTTGATCGGCATTGAGGAGCCAAATGTTAGCGCCAATCTCCCCTTGATCGGCACTAATCCATGGTGCGTCGGGACTCCTGATCGGCACCGATTAAGGGCACATCGGTGCTTATCTGGAGGACTTCGGCACCGTTTTTTGCTAGGCTCAGCCCCTTTGGCCTATAAATATGGCCCTCCTCTCCTTCATTTCACACATTAGTTGCTTGATCAAGTGCTTCTCAAGCATCAACAGCTCTCATTCTCCCTTTTAATGATTCTAAGGCAATATAGTCCGACTTTGCTCTTCTTCTTTAGTTGAGAGTTAGAGCACGACTTGGTACTCAAAGTCGATCTATTCGACTTTCACTCGCACTTTTGTCTTCCTTAGACAAGAGGTATTAGTTAGTTGATTTATTATTAATTAATTAATTTAATAATTAATTAATAATAAATCAACTAACTAATAGCTCTAGTCTAAGGAAGACAAAAGTGCGAGTACCAAGTAAGTATAATAGTAAATTAACACTAATAAATATAAGACTATAATTCAGGTCCTCGCACCTTATCTTAGCTTATATTTGGAGAGAGACTCGACCTCTTTGGTCGATTACCAATTGTAGAGCTCCGATTTGGTCGCGTCACAAGCACAAGCGTACAATCACTCAAACTAAAAGCTTTGTCAATTAAGCCCGGTCCATCCGGCAAAACTACAAAATCAGTTTTCAAGTAAGCCCAGTCCACTGGCACCCCATAAGCCCACTTCCCTAGTGGCACCTTCAGCCTAGGTAGCAGGCCCCTAACCAAACTGACCGGTTGGAATTTAGGAAAATGTGTCGCACGACTTAAAATCCTCGATAAACGAGGCTCGAGTTGGGCTCCCCTCCGAATTACACATTTTTCAATAATTTATGCTTTTAATGCTTTGTCTATAATTGTCATGCATTATTAGTATGACCATGCATTGATAACCTGACATTCATGTGTGAACCCCTACCCCGAATATCATAGCATATGAATGCATGTGACTAAGGCAGAAATGCACGTGAATGTATAAGTCGCCACCTTGTTTAAATGTTAAGTCGCCAACCTTGTTTAATTGTTTAAGGGTAAAAACTAGGAAAAAAAACCCTAAGTGATTCCAATTTTAATTAAACCTAGTTACTAGATAATTATCCAAATGTTTAAGGCATGGTCCTAGCGAACCCGAGGTGGATCCCGAGACTATGTCATTGCTGATGAACTAACCAAAGATGAATGCTTTGCAGGGTGAAAGATTGAAATGTAATTGGGACAATGAAAAAATGTTTATGTGATTTTGAAATTCCGCCCGGGGTTAAATTCCAAACGTGCCTACCGTACTTCCGTTTGAATGGAAGATCAAAGTCAACGTAGTTCGATAGGCCCTCTTTAGAGGGCTTTGAATGAGGAATGCTTTATGCAATGAGTGTGTGTATGCTTTGTGCATTTTGGTTTAGGCATTTTGTCAAAGAATTGATTGATTTTAGGCATTGTTGCCCAAAGGTGTTTATTTTAAATGGCTTTTAGCCAAAAAGATTGATTTTAGGCAATCGTTGCCAACGGAAAATGATTAAATTTTAAGACGATTGTCCGCCAAAAATGATTGATTTTAAAGCTTTTAGCCCAAAAGAGTGATTTTAGCAATTTGTTGCCAAAATGATGTTTGATTGGGCCGGATTGTCCGCCAAATGATTGATTTAAGGCTTTTTGCCCCCCGCCCCCAAAAAAATAAAAATTTAGAGGGGGTCTATCCTTTTGGGGGCGGGGGCCGGAGAGGGGGGGGACGGGGGGATGGTGATTAAAAAAAAAAATGTTTTTTTTTTTTTTTTTTTTTTTTTTTAAAAGTGGGGGGGGGGGGGGGGGGGGGGGGCATTTTGCCAAAAGATCGATTTAATTGTAGGCAACTTGTTGCCAAAACGTGATCAATTAAGGCTTTTAGCCACAATTATTAATTAATTGGACTTAAGAAGGATTTGTTTGAAATAAAGGCGATTACACCATAGCTATTAATTAACTAGGTGTTTTGAGCCAATATTGTCGGAGTTAGGCCTTAATACCGCGATTATTAATTAATCGGGCATTTAGCCTAAATTTATTTAATTGAGGCAATTTGTCTGCCTAATGATGGCATGGATGCATTTATGCAGTTGTAGAATTATTAGGAGTAGAAAAGAAGCATGCATGACGTGCTAAAATTAAATAGGCAGATAGGCAGAAAGTTCAGTTCATGTACCTGATTTAATCGTCGACCGCTTCTTAACTCCAGGTTAAGCTCCTCGTTAAGGGAATTAATTTTAATTTAATTTTAAGTGAAGCTCCTCGTTAAGGGAATTAATTTTAATTTAATTTTAAGTGACCAAGTATCACAATAATAAAATAAAACTAAAATTAAAAAAATGCAAGACAGCAGTAAAGAATCGCAAAGAGCGTATGGAGAAGGAGCGTCCGTCAACACAGACTGAGTGTGGAAAACAGAAGGCCCGGGGCTGCTTTTATAGGGCAAATCGGACTGTTTCGGCGGCCGAGCTCAGCGGCTGGGCCGCCATGCTGGACGGGCCTGCCCGCCCATTGCTGGGGCGGAGCGTGCCCGCCCTAGCCGGCGGGCGTGCCCGCCTTGGCCTGGGCCGGGCATTGTGTGCCTTTTCCCCCTTTCTTTTCTTTTTTTATCCGTTCCGGGGCTTTTCGGGAGTTCTGGACCTCCAAAAAATCTATTTAGACCAGTTCCGTGATCCTCGTAATTTTTCGGACATTTCAAGTGCCATATTGGCATACTTCCGGTGAACTTTCAAAATGGCCTTCGGTCCAGCCGGACTACTTGCAATCCGGGAAAACTAGCTTTTTGAGCCTCAAAATTTAGGTATTCACAGTGTCGGCATACCTAGCTCACGTTGTTGACACAAGGGTAGGTACTCCTAATCTTAAGGACATTCCTACTGTGTCTGACTTTCCAGATGTGTTTCCAGAAGAGTTACCAGGATTGCCTCCAGAAAGGGAAGTTGAATTTGAGATTGAGGTTATGATAGGGACTCAACCGATCTCCATTACTCCTTATGGCGTCGGTGGTTGTCTGAAAAACAGTTGCCCCCCACCGGCAATCATAAAAATGATTTATGGGCGTCGGTGGTTGTCTGAAAACCAAATTTTGAAGGCGAAAATCGGACGCATCCAGAAGACTCGCCTTTCGGCTATTTTCCTTGATTTTTTTTTCATTTTTTTTTTCGATTTTTTGGGCTTAGGGGCCAAAAATGTGAATTTTTGAGCTTTTGGGGCCAAATTGGGAATTTTTGGGCCTTAGGGACCAAGATGTGAACTTCTGGGCCTTAGGGGCCGAAATGTGAATTTTTGGGCCTTGGTGGCCAAATTGGAAATTTTTGGGTCTTTGGGGCCAAATTGGGAATTTTTGGGCCTTAGGGGCCAAAATGTAGGCCTTAGAGGCCAAATTGGGAATTTTTGGGCCTTAGGGGCCAAAATGTGAATTTTTGGGCCTTAGGGGCCAAAATGTGATTTTTGGGCCTTAGGGGTCCAGATTGAGGATTTTCGGGCCTTAGGGGCCAAAATGTGAATTTTTGGGCCTTAGGGGTCCAGATTGAGAATTTTCGGGTCTTAGGGTTGGGGCCAAATTGAGAATTTTTTTGGCCTCAGGGGCCAAAATGTGAACTTCTGGGCCTTTGGGGCCAAAATGTGAACTTCTGGGCCTTTGGGGCCAAATTATTTTTTTTTTATGTTTCTGCACTTACTGTTTTATTAGCATGCACAATTGGACTAAGAGTCTCTCCAAGGTAGAAAAGATCAATTTGGGGAGATATGGTTGTTTGAAAGTCTATTCCAGTTCAGCCGGCCATAGGCTAGGGCCATGATTGTTGGTGACCAGAAAGCAATTCTGTTGCCCTTGATCGACGAATTTTCAGAGGTTCACTTAGACGACCCAGACCGGATGAGGCTGAGAATGCGGGCCTTGGTTTTCTGCTTATTAGCTGGTTTCTTGTTCAACAAGGACCCAGGCTTTGTGTATTTCGGTGCTGAACTTTGACTGTACACTGTACCTGCGCTTGGTTAGTACTGAAAACATGTATGCATGATTATCAAATTTGAAAGAAAATAGGATTTTGTTTCAGCCCATTTTATGGAAAATATATATGTATATTTTTTATTCCTCATCTTTTCTCGAAAATCGAGCCAAAAGGCACTTTTCAACTTTTTCTTCTCTCATTCTCCTTTTCTCTCTTTTTTTTTCTTTTAAAGATGAACGATAGCATGCACAGCTGGACTAGGAGTCTCTCCAAAATCGAAAAGATCAATTTGGGGAGGTACGGTCTTTCTCCTGTCATTGCTCTTCGGGGTGTAGTAGTTGATTGGGATTTTTACGGGCCTGTAATTAGACCTTGTGGGAAAACCCGGAGCCCACGTTTTTCGGTTTTGGGGCTATGATGGAGGAAGATGTGGCCCTCTTTTTGAGGCACGTTCTGTGCTAATGCATATGGGTTGTGATCCAATTGCGCCTTTGGTCAAGCATGAGGGTAAAAATTGGGCATGTTAGGTCTTTTGCAACCATGGTTTCAGTTTTAAATGACCACAAGGCTAGGGCTATGATTATCGAAGACCAGAAGGCAGTCTGTTGCCCGCTGATTGAGCGAATTTTCGGAAGGCTTGGCCCAGACGACCCAGACCGGATGAAGGCCTAAGAATGCGGGCCCCTGGGTTTTTTTGTTTATTAGCTGCTTTTGTTTAACCAGGAACCCAGGCTTGGGGATTTGCATCTTTGTCCCATGGTTCGGCAAATGGAGGATAAGGGGTTTTGTAATTGCGGGTCATTGTGGCTGGCCGAGAAACTATTAGGGCCTTAACAAGGCCTGCTTTAAGAGGGTTTTGAGACTGGACAGTTTCTCCCATTAATTTCTCCAAGGTATTTTCCTTCTTCCTTTTTTTTTATGTTTTGTTATTATTTTTCACTCCCTTGTAATAGAAAGGATCCATTACTCAGGTTTGGTTGAAGGACCATCTTCAAGTGGTCGCTGCTCCTACCTCCCTTCCTTATAACCCTTCTCAATATCACATGCGGAGGATCTTGACCACACATCCTTCTATTGATGCATGGACTTCATGGTTGATTGAGTTGGGCCCAAATGAGATACTGTGGTTCATCTACTGGTACAACATCCCCCGCTTTATCCAGGCTAGCTTCTGCCATACCCGGGTTTACCTTTTAAGCCTTTCCCATTGTACTTGGTACTGCGCTTTGCGTGTCTTGAGACAGATGGGGATAGATCAGACTGCTCCACTTATGGATGACTTTTCAGTTGATTCTGCCATTACCCCGGGTGTTACTCGAGCCGTCCTCTCGGGGCGTCCTATAGGGCTTGGGTCAGAGATCATCATAATGGTTTGGCCCTTTACCTACCCTGCCGTGTTCAGACTTCTCCTGGAATATATCGGACCTGGTTCATTGCCACTGTCTGGCCAATTGAGAGACCGAGGAGGACTGCACTGCTGAGTGCACTCGAAGGTTGGGTTCGGACTGACACTAGTGATGAGGCTGAGACTAGGGAGGAGATTGTGCTGACTCCTAAGACAGGCGAGGTGGAGCGGAGCTTAACAGCTAGGGATAACTCAGAGGATGTTGCTCCACGGAGGAGGCGGGACACTTAGACTCCTATAGGCTTTTGGACTTTATTGTTGTTTTTTTATTTACTTTCTGTGTTGGCTTTGGATTTTTGGATATTTTGCTTTTTTGGCTTTTTATTTGAGACTCTGATTTAGACTTTATTATTTATTGGACTTTTTGCTTGGGCTTTTGCCTTCTGCTTGACTTGAACTGCTTGCTTTAATTATAAATGTATTTGTCGTTTAAACTTTCCAAGCATCCTCCAACTTTATTTATTCAAGCTCTAACTTTTGCCTAAAGCCGCCCTTGGTCGGTTTTCAAGGGTTTTCAACTTAGCGAGCTACCCATTTTTGCCTAAGCCGCCCTTTTTAGGTTTTCAGCTTAGCGGGCCCCGACTTTTGCCTAAGCCGCCCTTTAAGGTTTTCGACTTAGCGGGTTTTCCTTTTTTTTCTTCTTTTTTTTCTTGTTTCCTTCTTTTTTTTATTTGGCAAAGAAGAATGAAATTATGAAATGATTTTTTTATTAACGTTTAGACTGCGCCCAATGAGAGCTGCCTACATATCTCCGATATATAATTTCTTTTTCCCAAGGAGAATCAGGTCTAATGTAGTTCATCATACATTATGCAATGATTACAATTACACAAAGTATCTTTTTAACTGATCTAAATACACGGATTTGTGAATTCCAAACCATCCAAATCAGTCAAGATGACGGCTCCGGCTCCGCCTGACAATATTTTTTTCAATACATAGGGTCCCAGCCCAATGAGGTACGAAACGTTCCCACGTCGGGATACCAGGTACTTGGCTGTATCTAGATATTTCTTTCAAGGACCAAATTCATAGCCTTTCACTCGAGTTTACCGGTCTTTACCTTCTTGAGAGAGATGAAAAATGTCGCGCCATTGCTTATCTTTGGTAACTTGAGCTAGCGTTGGATCGAGTCTTTGCACATCGCTTCTCATACCATTCCTGCAAGAGTTGTAAACATGATCAATCTCAGCCAATCTGCTTCGCTGATCCCCGGATAATTCTTGCCGACTGAACTTCCAGCTCAATAGGCAACACTGCTTCCATGCCATACACTAAGGAATACGGGGTTGCCTCGGTAGGGGTTCTGATTGAAGTCCTGTATACCCACAAGGCATTTGGCAATTGTTCGTGCCAAGCTCTATGCTTTTGGACTGTCTTCTGTAAAATGACTTTTATAGCTTTGTTCGCAGCTTCTACGGCCCCATTTGTTTGCGAACGATAGGGTGAAGACTTGTGATGCTGAATCTTCTTTTGCTTCAGTAGGTCCAAAAATTCACTTTGAAAGTGAGACCCGTTATCAGTAATTGTTGATGCTTGAAATCCTTTCTTATTGCTTCAGGTAGAAATCCGAGGAGAATTCGCAATTTGCAAGTTGGAGACTCGATTATCTTCAGTATGCATCATGCGAATGGTGATTACCCGTTACACTGATCAAAGGTATGTTGGCAACGTAACAATACTTGCGGTTCTGCTTGCCTTGGCGAGTTGAAGGCAACTGAAAAAAGTAGAAGCTGCCTCAAATCCATTTGGGGTGAAATAATTCTACAGCCGACCAGTGATCAAACTGCTGGCCATTAGTAGGCTTTCGAGTGGATATTTATCATTAATTACATCTTAAAATGGCCCGCAATTGCAAAAGGCTAACGGTGAAGCAAATTGGATGTTTAAATTGGACGGAGGCTCGTTTTTGCAGCTTTAGCGAAAATTTGGCCGCAAACTCAATCACTTTCCGCGCGTGCCTCACCAATCCGCATATTCATAGTTGATGCCATCCAGTTAATAAACCTAGGTTCACCATGATTTTCCCGAGCCACGGCTATCCCGTGCATGTGTGACCCAAGATTCCACCATTTAGCACGGAAATCCATAATGGTTTTCGAGCCTCCTCTTCACCAACGCAAACCTTAGGTGCAAAGCCGTTCCCAACTTCTTTTATAACAGCAACTCCCAGCTAAGGAAGTATCCAGACGCTAACTGTCTTAATGTCGTTGAATCAGTTTTGGTGGATCCCTCCGGGTAGGCTTCGTTCTGAAGGTAATTTTGTATATCCCAAAACCAAAGCTTGTCCATCTACCAAATGTGCATGATGTGTGCTGGCTGTATTCTGAAGCCTAACTGTCAAGGGGCCGAATAACTTGGTCCTCTCCCCAACATTAACCATGAGGAGGCCAAAAGATTTGGCAGGGCATACAAGCGAATTGAATTTTTGGGCTCGCGGAATAGGTAGTTGGGAGGAAGAATAATTCCTCAAACTGTTGCAGGCCAATTCGTCCTAAGCGTTGTAGGTAAGAGAACCAACACGCTCTCCTGATTTGTCCACTTCCATTAGAGCCTGGGAGACTGATCAAGGTGTGAATCTGCCCGAAAACCCTGGACGGAAACTTTTATCTCTTTGTTTCCAAAGGCTGCTCTCATATATACCGTTTCCCTTGACATGCAGGCTTCGTATTCGCCCTCATTATATGCGTGACAGGTCGAAGTACTAGTTTAACTGGCACAGTCTTGGATGGTATTCACTGCCACATAAGGAGTTTGGTGAAAATACAACTCCAATTACCCATTTCCATGGTAGTCATTCGAAAGAGCTACCATCGCGAAGTATATATTTGCCACAGACCTGACTTTCCAAGTTTAAGCAGGATCCGTCCCTTAGGATCCGTCGGGGAACACTGATACCCTCCCCGGCATTTGGTCTTCACGACCAGCGGTAATATCTCTGCTAATAGGTCAGCCAAAGGTCGCTGACGCCTTTTTATCATATGCCTGTTAAAACGTTAGTGACAGAACTTTAAAAATCTAGTAAGTCTCGCCAGCAAGCAACATCGACACCGCAGACCATGCTGTCACTTTGCTCATCATTACAGGCTCAGATACCCGGCCTTTCCATAAGAGGAAGATGTTCTCAAGGGGTGGTCGATTCCATTGAGGATTAGTCGGTGTGTATAGTGTAAGACAGAGAGGTAGTGTTGCACCGCTTGGTACTAGCCGATCTAGCAACTAGTCAGCCAAGAACCACAAACTGTCTCTATCCTTGTTGTATTTCAACCTGCATATTCCACGCAGTCCCTCCTTGCATAAGGTAATACAACGGCATTTTCTATCCTTTGTTATTCTCTGCCTTGTTTGAAGCTAATATGGCACCGCATTGCTTCTTCGTCACAGAACAGTACAGTAGCAAAAGGCATTGTCCCTAGCCTTGGTGGTTTGTAAAACTAGGCGGGGATAGACCAGGTATTGTTGCTTGACTGGTCGGATTAAAAGCCAGCCTGAAACATCCTCATGTTCCATTTGACTGCTTACGTAGCTTTGTCCTAAGTAGTTTTTGGAAAATCGTTACCACAAGTTATCCGGCGCAGCTGATTTGTAGCATGAACCGGCTGCAATGTAAAGGCTGTGTATAGCGCCGTTTCTAGGGAAACCTCGGACTTTTACGCTTCTTTCTTGTCACTGGATTCGCTCGTGGATGATTGGTGACTCAAGACGTCATGCGCATTTGCCCTGAATTATGGCTCTAGCATTTCAGATAGCGATCATCATCTCTAATGCCCTTGCTCGACTAACCATAGTGGCCCTCAATGAAATATCTCCACCGGATTCGATGAGCACTTCCAAACATGACAATTATTGCCGGGGGTCTGATAGCTTCATATTATAACTCTATCGAAGTCTAATTGAGGCAGAGAACTTCTCAGTGGGGTCGTGTCATGTTTTCCGGAGCCGATGTTGTTTTCTGAACTTAGACAACCATTAGTACACTACCACAATATATCAACTTACACACCTTCTACCTGTGAGAATCATACGATCGTGGAAACGGATGTTGTTGCCATTCATTTGATAGGGGTTGCATGCCGGCATTTTTTGTGAGCGCAGCCGGAGAAATGGGCATTGGACGTCCTATGAGTCAGTAGGTCTCTCACCTCATTGCTGAGAGTGATGAATGCCTGTCCTTCTCTTTAATCTGCAACTGCGATCATTATTTGATTGTACCCGACTCCAGCGAGATCAGTTCAAGGAGACCATCTCGTGTCCAGCCATTCGTCCACCAACCAGTCCATGTGCGGCAAGGGGGAAGTCGTCCTTCGGCCATGCTTTATTCAAATCCCCGATAATCCACACAATTTCTGACTTTTCATCCTTCTTAGGAAACGCGGCCACAGATGTTTGCTAATGTCGGGTAAGCAATGGGTTCTATGAACTTGTTCTCCAGTTGCTTGGCAACTTCCTCCTTGATTTTCAAGGACCATTCTGTCTTCAGCCTTATAAGCTTCTGTTTCACTGGCTTAGCCTCAGGGTATACCGGAATCTTATGCACCACTATTGCTGGGTCGATTCCAGTGATGTCACTTGACTTCCACATGAAGCAATCAGCAAATTTCTCCAAACATTTACTGACTTGTTCCCTGTTCATACAATCAGATGCAATGTATGTATGTTCATTTTCTTCTTTGCCAATCATTATTTTTTCCTTTTCATTTTTATTTTTTTTTCTTTTTCATCTTTTTATTTCATTTATTTGATTTTATTACTTTTGCTTGGAAATGCTTGGAAGATCGAGCAACGCAGGGTAATCAAAGAATTTTGCAAGGCGCCTTTATTGATTATGACGGAATCGTCTTCAAAGATTACATCAAATTTGAAATCTGGATCCTCTAGATCCGACAGGGACGACTCAGAACTAGACTCAGAACTAGACTCTGACTCGGTTTCAGACTCGGACTCAATACAGGACTTGTTTACAGAGTGAGGTACTAGGTTTGACTCGGGAGGGGGTTCGTCAGCAGTGCGCTCCTCCTCGGCGTACCAATTGTCAAGAGGTCCTTCGCTCGGCTTGATTAGGTTGAGCAGGTCTTGATTCCCACCATTTCCAGTGATAACTGCAACCTCATCAAAGAGATTAGGCTGAATGAAGTCTTCTGCCTCCAGCTCAGTTACTACCTCGGGCTTGTTGCCCCAAACATCCGAGAATATTTCTATCCCAGGCAGCATCTTCTTTTCTAGGATAGCTCGAAAGGATCGATCAATTCCTGGTCAGAGACAATAGCATTTACCCCGTGATTTGGTAAGGGATTCGTGCTAATGTTTGGTTTACTTCTAGGGATGATTGAACCGTCGTCTACCAGGTCTACCAGGTCTTGGATACGGTTCTTAAGCATCCAGCACGCTTCAGTCTCGTGCCCATGACCCTGATGATATTCACAGTATTCATTGGTTCGGTAGTTTCTTGGTAAAGGGTCGGGCGGCGGCCTTGCTTCCAAGGGCTTGATGTAGTTGGCCCTGACGGCCTCTCGAAAAATCAAAAGGATTGACATCCCGAGATCAGTATATGTCCTTCTTGAGCGATTGCCATTTCTCATATTACCCACGCGTAAAGGATTCGTGGGGGTGATGCTTGCCACTTCATGGACTTTGCCAGCTTGGCTAGGTTTCTTGTATTTTGAGGAACCCGAGTCTTCTTTTGAGGAGCCCAAGTCTTCTTTCAGCTGCCCCATTTGAATTAAACCCTCTACCTTTGTAGCAGCGACAATGAGCGACTGGAAGGTCGGTAAGTATTGGGTTTGTAATTGTTGTTGGTAGACAGGCTGCAGGTTCTTTATGATTATGTCTACCTATTCTTGCTTAGAAGGCCGGTTGATCATTTGGGCGACCTTGGTCCTTTTCCTCGTAAGGAACGAGGGAAAGGGTTCATTGTTTTTCTTTTTGGTGGTTCTGTTTGGTGGTTTCCAAGTTTTTTTTCTTGTTCCTGAGCCTTCCGTCTCAGAAGGCAGTTTTGGAAGGTAACGCCCATCCAGGTTAAGGGAGGGTTTGTTGTCCAGGTTCAGGGTAGGGTTTGTTGGCTCAGCAGCAGGACCCTGATTGGAGGCAGCAGGTCCACTTCCCCCGGCCGAAGCCCTATTTCCATTACCATTGTCCAGCTCAGCTATCAGGGCAGTCCTTTGGGCAGCCAATGCCTCATTCATTCTGGCCTCCATTCTGGCCTCTAGCTGTTCGATGAGGGTTTGGATATCAGCAAGTGATGCCATTGTGTCACTGAGTGATGCCATTGCCGCAGGTGAGGTTGTTGAAGTTATAGGTGAGACTGGTGAAACAGGTGAAGTTGGTGAGAGTACTGTTGGCGTGGCTGGCACTTGAACAGGGGGTACCTGAAAGTATAAGGGTAGTGGGATTAGGTATAGTGTTCGGTGTATAAAGTGGGTTGACTCCTTGTCCAACTGTGCATGATTAATGGTAAAAGAGTATTCTCCGCCCCCTTTGTGTTTTACCCCATGCTTATGATATGTCGTGAATGCGCATGTCAACACGTCATAATCTTTTCCATGGTATGGTTCTTGTCATTGGGTGCATACAGTCCTAGAGGGCAGGTTCTATAGGCTATGACACGAATAGAGAATCGGTTTATAAAGGGACCCTTGAGCCTTGAGCATGGATATACCTAACCACATGTGAAACAAAGAGTTTCGCGTGGGTCCAACGGTAACGGTACGCATGCCCATGGGGCCATCCCCAAAAAGGATTAGGGATGGTTTTCGGCAACAGGGAGGACGCTTTTGGCTGTTCCGTACGACATGAATCAAAGAGAACCCTTGCCGATCAGCGCGTACTTGGCTATCCAGACTCTGAAAGTTTGGACAGAGAGAGAAGAAATTCATTTGAAAATTTTGTTTTTTATGGGCAAATGGAGAAAAGATTCTCAATTCGTGAAAATAAATCAACAAATTAAATATGTTTTATTTAAGTTTGTACAATCAAGTTCAATTCTCCTTATCCCGCAATCTTAAAAGAAAGAAATACTGGAATTTTTTCTGTTGGGGTACCCGCAAACAAAGCATAGTAAATAATACCCTAAAGAAGGGCAGGTTTAGTTTACACAACAATGTAGTCCTTCTTTTAATGCAAAAAGAATTGCATAATTCCCCAGCATGAGTCGCCAAACTGTTGAACCCCTACCCCCGAATATCATAGCTATAATGCAATGTGACTAAGGCAGAAATGCACGTGAATGTATGAGTCGCCACCCTTGTTTTAATTGGTTTAGGGTAAACTAGGTAAAAAACTCCTAAGTGACTCCAAATTTTAATTAACCTAGTTACTAGATTAATTATTCCCCAATGTTTAAGGCATGGTCTATCGAACCCGAGGTGGATCCTCGAGACTCATGTCATGCTGAATGAAACTAAACCAAGATGAATGCTTTGCAGGGGTGAAAGATGATGTAAATTGGGACCCATGAAAAATGTTTATGTGATTTTAAACTTGCCGCCCGGGGTTAAATCCCAAACGTGCCTTACGTACTTCCGTTTGAATGGAAGATCAAAGGAGTCAACGTAGTTCCGATAGGCCTCTTTTGAGGGCTTTGAAATGAGGATGCTTTTGTTTTAGGCATTTGTTGCCAAAAGGTGTTTGATTGGGCAATTTATTGCCAAAGATTGGTTAGGCGATTTGTCGCCAGAGTGATTGATTATGGGCATTTGTGTCAAAGGGGTTTTGTTGGGCGATTTGTCGCCAAAATGATTAAGGCATTCGTGCCAAAAAATGATTAATTTAGGCAATTTATTGCCAAAGAAAAGTGATATTTGGGCGATTTATCGCCAAAAAAAAAGTTGATTGATTAGTTGAGGCAATTTATTACCAAAACGTCGATTCAAGCAATTTGTCGCTAAAAAGTGGTTATTTGAATTATAGGCAAGTTGAATTAATTTTAAGGCAATTTTGCCAAAAGATCGATTTAATTGTAGGCAACTTGTTGCCAAAACGTGATCAATTAAGGCTTTTAGCCACAATTATTAATTAATTGGACTTAAGAAGGATTTGTTTGAAATAAAGGCGATTACACCATAGCTATTAATTAACTAGGTGTTTTGAGCCAATATTGTCGGAGTTAGGCCTTAATACCGCGATTATTAATTAATCGGGCATTTAGCCTAAATTTATTTAATTGAGGCAATTTGTCTGCCTAATGATGGCATGGATGCATTTATGCAGTTGTAGAATTATTAGGAGTAGAAAAGAAGCATGCATGACGTGCTAAAATTAAATAGGCAAATTAAATAGGCAGAGTTTCAGTTCATGTACCCTGATTTTAATCGTCGACGCTTCTTGAACTCGCAAGGTTAAAGCTTCCTCGTTAAGGGAATTAATTTAATTTAATTTTTTAAGTGACCAAGTATCACAACATATAAAATCAAACTAAAATTAAAAAAATGCAAGAAGCAAAGAATCGCAAGGAGCGTAGGGAGAAGGAGCGTCCGTCAACACAGACTGAGTCCCTCAAAACGGAGCCCCAGAGCCGCTTTTTATAGGAAAAAAAGTGACCCCGGGCGCCCCTGCCCGCCTTCGAGGGCGGGCGTACCCGCCCGGGCTGGGCGGGCATGCCCGCCTGGCTTGGGCGGGTGTGCATGCCCATGCTGGGCGGGCGTGCCCGCCTGGCCTGGGCGAGCATGCCCACCCCCGCGGGCAGTCATGTGTGCCTTCTCTTTTTTTCTTTTTTTTGTTCCGGAGGCTTTTCCGGGAGTTCCGGACCTCCAAAAAATATTCTGAGACCAGTTTCGTGATCCTCGTAATTTTTAATGGGGTATTCACAGGCGACTTGCAGCCGCTTGCCGCCCGGCCCTGCGGCGATAGCGTACCGCCGCCTTTTAAGGCGGCCGCGCACGCCGCGGCCGGGAAAACGGGCTTTTTTGAGCCCTCAAATTTAGGTATTCACATCAATGGCAAACTCGATTTTGGGTTAAAGGCGGCCGCCACCGCCGCGGCCGGGAAAACGGGCTTTTTGAGCCTCAAAATTTAGGTATTCACATCATGCAAAACTCGATTTTGATTTCTTAATTATGACCCAGATTGTTGATTCATTTAAAAGAAGCCGAAAACCTAGTCCCCGAATCCAATGATTTGAGGCTAGTACATTTTATCCAAAGGCAAACTGAAAATGGAGTCTAACACGGAGTTTTTTCGTTAATCTTTTTCCCGAAAATAAAAACAAATTAAGGTGACGACTCTCATACCTCAAAGCGCTCCAAAGAGCCAACCTGACATGACATAAGCAATAAACCAAGCCATAATTTGACCTAATCAAACAAAAAAGGAACCATGAGGAGTTCCTCCCAGTTTCCGTGACGAACCGACCAATAGGCCTGTCTAGATGGAGTTCGTCCTTTGGATCTCTCTCCTATGGTGCTCAGAAGGGGTTTCACAGAAATTATTGTAAATTTAGTATAATAAAAATCATTTTGTAAATGTATTTTACAAGTGTTCCTTGTAAATTATTATAAATTCACAATAAAATGTACTATGTAAATTATTACAAATTTAATGTAAATTTATACAGTTATTTATTATACAAATTCACTCACTGCAAAGAAGATCACCCCAGCATGGGGCGCGCTTATAGACCTAGTTCCCATCTAAATTGGTAGGAGACGTTCTTAAATTACTTCTACATTTGTAAATGATCTTACATGACAGGAGAACATAACATAACATAATAACATGCCAGACTTGCATTTGTCATAATTAAGACAATGCATTATATTTGAATTTCACATGGAAAAAGGCTGATTCCATTCAACAAACAATTACAAATATACAACAAGTAGAAGAATGATTAATTTGTATGGATAACATTGACACCCCAAATCAATTTAAAACGCAAAAAAAATCATCCAAGTAAATGAAAAGCTCAACAGCAAAGGGGACAAATTATGAGACCATTCTCATTACAATCCTGGCATTTCCTGGACAAGCCATCATCTTCTTCAATAACTCTATGACTGCCATTGCAATTGAAGCAAAGCACAAATCTAAATCCAGCACATCCTTCACATGGTCCCACGGATTGATCTATTGGAACCCCTTCAAACAGCAATTTAAGCTTCCCTTGCTCATGTAACCCTATAACCTCCTCTGCTCCACCTATGTATCTTCCTTTAATGAAAAGCCTTGGAGGCATTGCCTTACCTTCCATAACGTTCCATAGCTCTTCTTTGAACTCCATATGCATTGATACATCTCTCTCGTAGAATATAACCCGAAAACTCTCTAAAAGAAACCGAACGCTGTTACAATCCTCAAAAGTTTTTCTTATTCCTTTAAGTGTTGTCGTGTATAGAATTACCGAGTCATTACCTCCTGGAGGGCACTTTTCTTCGAACCCTGATAAAGGGTTTTCTTCAATTCTACGGGCTTTTAACGGCGGCTCCTCTTCGCATTTTTCCAGATTCTCTGCTTCTTCCTTTATTCTTTCAAGATTCTCTTTCTCAATTCTTGCTCGTCTCTCTGCTTCACTTATCCTTGCATGCTCTTTCACTGCTTCTTCAAAGGCCGCAAGAAGATTGGGGTCAAATAGAGTACCGGAATTCAAATCCGGTCGCCGGTAAGACAAGATGTCAATCTCTGACAGTGGTGTCTGTTGTTGTCTAAAAGAATTACACTCCATATTATGATTTTTCAAACCTACTGTGTCTTTTTGCTGCTTGAATGATGGACCAACATTTTCTTTATCTCCGCTGTCATCAATATCCATTTCCTCTTCTTCTTCCTCTTCACCTTCAAGATCTCTCATAAGCTCTGCAACATCAATAACATCAGGTCCTTGATCTACCACAACCTTTTCCTGCTCTGCTTCTTTGGGTATGAAGTGAGTGTGGGTCTGAGCTTTTGTGTTTTTCGGAAATATTGTTTCAATAAACCCATCAGCTGCATTTACCAGAAGAACTCGATCTTTTGGCTTGATTGATTTCAACTTCTTCAATAATTTCCCTTTCATACCCTTCATTTTATCTTTTGTTTCTTCTTCTTCCCTACAATTTTGGTTTGAATTACTCGATTATAGATATGGAACAAGTTTTGATCTGATCCTTTGTTTCTGGTGAGAGAGAGCGACTGGCTTTTCAAGCTCAACGGCTATAAAGCTGTTATTTTAACTTTTAAAATTTTAAAAATGTGAAGTGGGGACCGGGGAACAATCTCATGGAACTGGACACAGAGAATTCTATCTAGATCATTTCAACGTGATAAAAAAATTATTTTAGTGGAAAATCAAATAGGTGGTACCATAGGATAGTTCACACGGGAAAATGGTAGATAGACACGTGGGTACAAAGTCTACGCAGGCAACGGTCATAATTCTTTAGGTGGGCCTGTAACACCTTTCACTACAGTATATTCATAATTCTAATTGGGTTCCCACCTTGCTATCTTTTTTAAAAATAAAATTTTAAAATAGCTTAAAAAGAAAAGCTCCAGAAAGCTAGCACCATAAAATAATAATTAGGGCCCATATAGAATTTATCCTGTTTTGTGTTTGTATTATTGCTCAATTTGGAAAACTATGCTTTTCCTTTTAATGATTTTATACGTTAATAATAATTTTTCTAAGTAATACAAGTAAACATGCTCAAAGTGAGATTTTTCTTTTTTTTTCAAACTAACTCCACCAATTTATAAGGATCAAAGATAATATTTGAAAAAAAAAACTTTACACAAATTTGCAGAGATTATAGCTTCATTCGAAGCATATTATATTATTGTATGCCTATTGTAAAGTATTATTATTATTATTATTATTATTATTATTGGTCTTTTATATGACGTGCGTTGCATGTTGACTATACTCGTTATATTTATTATTATTGGTCTTTTTATATGACGTGCGTTGCCATGTTTGACTATACTCGTTATATATTCATTTTTTTATCTATATAATATTAAAGCATAAATTTTATTTAGATTAAAATAAATACAAGTGGTTAATTTGTATTACATTTTGTCGAACAAACTACTTGCAATATTACTTCTTATATATTTCATTCTATTTTTATATAATGAAATGGTCTTAGAATAAAGTTCAACATCATCTCTAGACCTAATCTTTTAGTTCCTAAATCAAGTCATCATTCAATCTTCAATCCCCTGCCCCAACCTCAAATCAATATCTATATACCACTATAAGGAAAAATAATAATAACTTATTTTTTACTGCTAGGTAAAAGAAAAAAAATGAGAAGATGATATGAATTCATAATGGAAATCACTTTGGTTACAGTCACAGTATTACTTATCCAGTGTACCAGAAAAAGGAATATATACACATATAAAGGAATATATACACATATACACAAATTCTAGTTTTTTTTTTTTTTCTAGTTTCCTAAATATTATTTTCTTTTAAGTCAAACAGATTTAGGATAAAAGAGAAAAAATATCAAAAAAATTAAAAATGTTTAATCATCAATAGATCATCTATTTATTTATTACAAGGGAGATATAAATATCTTACTAAATTAAAATGATAATAGTTACAAATTATTTAGTGACGAAAAAGAAAATAAAAAATTATTATTAAGAATGAAACTCTTTCAAAACTCACCTAACAAAAAAACATTTCAATGTATATAGATATATTAATACATCAAATAAATTATTATATTTTTTTTTAAATTAAAATTTTCACTGTTTACCATGCTTAGGTTTAATTTATATAAATTTTATTTTAAATTTACTTTTTAAAAAATATATCCAATCATCTTTATAACATAAGAAAAATATTAAATAAAATAATATACTTTTTTTTCTTATTTTTTTTACTCTCTCTGCCTAAATAAGATATTAATATATCTACTTGAAAATTTTTATTTTTAAAAAAAATATATATCCAATTAAATCATGGTAAACGAAAAGAAATAATAATTTTTTATCTAAAATCCTTAAGAATGAAATATTTATAAATAAATTATAATATTTTCAATGTCTCTTTATCATATAATATATATATATATATATATATAATATATAGTATATATATATAAAAAATTTAGTAAAGATAAAATTTAAAATTTTAAAATGCGTAATTATTTATATGTATTTATTTATAAGATAGTTTTTTTATTCATTGAGAGGCCTGATAGGCCGAAACAATAGTGGGGGCTACAAAATAAATAATAACTGTCCACTCACCAAATTGGTGAAAATACTCGTGGTTGAGAGCATTCGAACTCAAGACCTCTCACTTCTCACATAAATGAGAAGACAATCATATCACAAATGATTGGTTTAAAAAATAATTTTTATAAATATATTCAATCAACTAATAAAATGTTATTTTCTAATTGGCTACGATCAAGGTTGTTTTAGGATATCATAAATTACATCAAGGGCGTTTGTTGCGTCTCTTTTGAGTACCCGCAAGTATATGGATTGCAATGTAGTAATAAAAAGAACGATCCCAGTAGGAACGGGTTATGTTCACTCTACTACTTATTCTTAACACTTATGTTTACAGCAATAAAATATGAAATAATTTAAACTATAATCCTATTTAAAATATAATTAAATATACTACTTAATTCTATAAATATACTACTTAATTCTATAGATAAAGATATAGTATAATACTTAGAAGAATTGATCATGCATTAGATTTTCTTTTTCTATAGCAAAATGTGTAACATACAATAAACGATTCTTTAATCACATATGGTCAAGTATAATTCAACCTCTCGGTACAGAATTACTCTTTTTATTATATGTATCTCTATATACAACAAATGCCTTACTTTATCAAATATTAAGCCTAGTTCTCATTCTTTGATTATTTCAATAAGTTAGACTTAACTTTGACAAACCAAGTTAAAGATTCACATGCAAACCCAACTAAATGAATTCTATCTCTTGATCTTTACTGAATTATTTCTTTATCTGAGAATATAATTAAGTAAAGCTTGATTAAACATAGACAAAAAGATAACTTTAAAAAACTTTTACTGAATGAAACCAAATAATATTGTTGCTTTGCAGCAGTAAAAATTATGAAGCACAACATGCAAAAAGTCTTTAATAAAACAAGAGAAAGATAGAAGTAATCAAACTTCAAGCCTCCGGAGGATGCAACCTCGAGAAACTCTTTGATGTTCTTTGCACAAACAATGTCACACCTCGAGAAACTCTTGGATGTTCTTTGCACAAACAATAATAAGTGACTCTCGTCATCTTATTTCTAAGTACTACTTTATTATTTTCTACTATATTCTAATAGTACATTTTGCATATTGCATTATGCATATTGCATAATTTCCTCTTGATTTGGACTTCAATTTATAGAAGAGGAAGATGATGGCAGTTATGAAGGTGGTTGGCTGGCCAAAAGGTGCCTCAGGTGACTTCACTTGGGAAAAGTCCCGACCTATGCATGGGAAGACATGATTTTCTGGTGAAAGGTGGCAAGTGCGTCTCCTGGAAACACGATTTGTGCTCGCGAGTTTCAAGGTCGCGCTCGCGATCTTTACTTATAAAATCTCTACCTCTTCTGGAGTGCTTTTCGCACTCGCGCAATTGAATGTCGCGCTCGCGACTTTTGCTTGTAAACTTTCCAATGCGACCTCATTCGCGTCGCAAATTCTGCTAGGCAGGTTCTTCCATACTTTAGTCAACTTTTGGTCATCTTTTTCTATAAAAGTAAGCCTTTTCATTCCTTTGCTCATATTGTATTCCTATAATCACTTTAAAACAAAAAGACAACATGAGCAAACGTAAAATGTATAAAAACAACATGCAATCATTCAAATTACATGAAAATAACATAACAAAATTGCCCGCTTTGGGAGGCTATCAGCGTTATTGGAAATTCTCCCCTACTTCCACATTATATATAGTATATATTATTATTATTATTATTATTATTATTATTAGGCAAATTTATAATTACTTATATCGAAATACAATTCCCTCTTCCTATTTTTTTTTATCAGCAATCAGTAAATTTTATTGAAACGATAACTGAAAATCTTGGCAACTAATAATTATACCCTAGCCAAAAGGCCAACCCATTGCACCCACACCTACAACTCAAAATGCCAAGAAAAAAAGTATCACAATAAGACAAAACAATAAATAGGTCAACCCAGTATAACATCTCTTAAGGCACGAACTGGAACCTCGTCTTGCTTTTTAAGAAATGCTTTTTGAAATTTATACATTTCATTATATCCTTACTTTTAATTCTTTCATCCAATTTTGTCCAAAATTTATGTCCATCAACTGAAAAAATGAGGAAAAAATTATAATTATGTACCTACATATATTAAAATACAACTACCTTCATCTCTGCTTTTTTTAAAAATGTCTTTTGAAGTCTACATATTTTCATTTCGTCTAAGTTTTGGTCCTTCCATCCAATTTAGTGTGTTAAAAATAAATACAAAATGATTTAAATAACCTTACTATTTTTATTTGAAGTAATTTTCTCTCTCTTCAATAACTTTAGTTTCATCCCTTCTCTCTCTCTTATTCTTTTTGTTCAAACTCAAACTCACATACTTCTTCAAGATGGATTTGATTTCAAGGAAGCAATTTGAAGTGATTTGAAATGGGTTTTGAAGGAAATGAGTCTTCTTTACTGCAATTTGCACTAGTTTCTTCAAAATGGAAATGAGTCTTCTGCAAAATTAAATGGTATGAGATGAAACAACAGATCTAAAACTCACAGGTTTACTAAAATTCAACAAATTTCATTGTCATGATCTTTTATAGATATTGTTAACTATTAAAAATTAGGTTTAGATTGTTTAATTTTCTTGACCCTTTTTTAGAGCTGGTTAGAAGTATTTATATTAGAAAAAGACTAGTTATGTCTGGATAAGGATAGCGGAGATCTTACGGTATCTGTTAGTTAGAAATTATTTAGAAATCTAATATCTCTCAATACATATTTATATATTATTCTTTGGTATATTTTATTATTATATATTATCAGCAGTCTCCCAAAAGAATTTGGTCATTTATGTTCAACACATATTATAGTAAGTTCATAGGTGAATTACTTAAACTTGAATGGATGAACTACTTAAGTCCGAATAGTTGAGCTGCTTAAGTTCGAATAAGTGAGCGTCTTAAGTTCCTTTTATGTGTTAAGTTGCTTAAGCTCGTAAAGGTGGATTGATTAAGTTCGAACGGGTGAGCTACTTAAGCTCGTAAAAGTGGACTGCTTAAGTTCGTTTTATGTGTTGAGCTGCTTAAGCTCGTAAAGGTGGACTGCTTAAGTCCGAATGGGTGAGCTGCTTAAGCTCGTAAAAGTGGACTACTTAACTCCGAACAGGTGAGCTGCTTAAGCTCGTAAAGATAGACTTCTTAAGTTCGAGTTGGTGAATGTTATAAGTACCTAAAAAGAAGAAAGACCGTGTAACTTGTTTTTCTAAGCATCTATTTTCAAGCCTTTTGAGCTGAGGTGATTTCTCTTTTCTCATACATGGTTGAACATTATGTGGGTCCCGTTTACGTATGGCACAACCCAAGAGAGAGTTGAATTGGATTTTCTAACAATTTGACTTTCAAAACACAATATTAGAATTCTGTTACAGCAAAATTAGAAAGCGTTTGTGAGAATCAGTTATCAACTCTAGAACTTTCTCACAAAGTTGTTGCAAGCTTAGAAAGACTCTGTGAAGAATAGTTATTGCATTTAGAACTACTCCACAGAACTTATGCAAGATTAGAAAACTAGTTAAAACTCAGATTGTGATTTATACTGAATATAAAAGGATAAGAACTTGGTATAATTGCAATATAGAAATTCAGAGTTCTAATGTTTCAAAGAGATAAGCTTATTCACGTTTAGAAACAGAAACTCAGTAACAACTTTGCATTTCTGAAAAAATTAATAGTTATATAAATAGAATATAATCAAACAACACTTCAGAAAATGAAAGAAGATAAACACAGAGATTCATAGTGGTTCTGCACTAACTCACCTACATCCACTCCCCAAGACTCATCCTGAGATCTTCCACTATGTTATCTCTTTTCAAGGGTGAGAAACAAACCAACTTTACAAGGAAATATATCAACACCTAGATCTAACCTGTGTCCTACTAGATTTCTAAAGGTTCCAGTCAACCTCTACCCTTTCTGTTTTGCAAAGAACAGAAAACACACATCAAGATATTAGAATCTCACATAAGGAGAAGGTTGCTTGATAACTTTTTCACTACATAGCTTTTCACCTAAGCTGTCATACAAAAGTTTTTTGTTTAAAAAGCCTATAGCCTACAACAAATTATAATAGCATAGGGACTACTATGAGCTTCCTTTAAGATACTCTTTCTCAACTCTAAAATTTTAGGCACACAAATTCGATCCCCAAAATACAAGCAGTCCTCTCTTTTAGGCACACAAAATTCGATCCCCAAAATACAAGCAGTTCCTCTCTAATCTCAATCCCTCTTCTTACCCTCTCTGATAGGCCTTTCCACAAGGCAATAGTCTCATCACCCTGCTGTGCATCTCTAATCTGCTGCAGTAGGCTAGTTTTTTCACCTTAAGCTCTGCTACAAGCAGCACCATCTCTAGTCACAGTAAAGTGGCATTTTCATAGCACGAAGAGCAACTAATGCCTTTCTACTGAGTGCATTCTGCCACTACATTAGCTCTACCCGGGTGGTAATCAATAGTGAACTATAGTCCTTAAGTAGCTCTAACCATCTGCGCTGCCTCAGGTTAAGCCCTCTTTTGGTAAGCAAATACTTAAGGCTCTTATGATCCGTATACAGTGGCATTTCTCACCATATAAGTAATGTCTCAAATCTTCAAGGCAAACACAATAGCTGCTAACTCCAAATCATGGGTTAGGTAGTTTTCTTCTCATGTGGTTTCAGCTGCCGGGAAGCATAAGCATCACCTTGCCCTCCTGCATAAGCACACAACCCAAACCATTATGCCGAAGCATCACTATAACATCATATTTGGTCTTGCCTGGAGCTGGCTGATGTCAAACTGGAGCCCTCAGTAAGCATCGCCTTAAGCTTCATCAAAGCTACTCTGGCATCTATCAGTCCACTCAAAACGGACTCCTTATGGAGAAGTCTTAGTCAAAGGGGCTGCAATAAGAGAAAACCCCCTGACAAACCTTCCTAATATCCAGCCAAACTAAGAGAAACTGCGCATTTCTGTGACATTCGTAGGTGGACTTCCAATCCAAGCACTTGCCTCAATCTTCTTCGGGGTCCACCCGATTACCTCTGCAGAAAACAAAACATTGCCCTAAGAAAAGCAATCTCAGTCAACCAAAATTCAGCAACTACTAGCTGGCATACAACTGTCGGTTCTCAAAGTCTTGCAGGGAACTGTTCGTAGGTTGATGATCATGTCCTCTGTAGGTCGGAAGTACACCAAATATCATCAATAAAAACCACCACGAATTATCCAAATAAGGATGGAAGATCCGGTTCATTCAGGTCCATAAAACACTGCTGGGCATTAGTCAACCAAATGGCCTGCATAAAAACTCATAGTGACCGTTTAGCGGTTGTCCTGAAAGCAGTCTTAGGTACATCTGAATCCCTTCACCCTTTTAGGCTGATGATAACTGATCTCAGATCTATTCTTCGAGAATACACAAGCCCCTCTCAACTGATCAAAACAAATCATCTATCCGAGGCAATGGATATCGATTCTTCACAGTAACTTTGTTAGTTGTCTGTAATTCATACACAATCTAAGTAAGCCATCCTTCTTCTTTTACAAAACATACTGGAAGCACCCCATGGGAGATACACTAGGACGAATAAAACCCTTATCAAGCAACTCCTGAATCTCCTGAATCTGTATCTTTAACTCTTTCAATTCAGCAGGCGCCATCCGATACGGAGCAATGGATATCGGTGCAGTACTAGGCCAGGCATAACCTCAATACCAAACTCAACCTCTCTCTCAGGAGGTAAACCAGGCAACTCCTCTGGAAACACATCCGGAAAATCACATACTGTGGTTATATCATGGACACTAGGAGACTATGACTCTAGAGCAAGTACACAGGCTAAGTACGCCTTACAACCATGCTGGATCAGTCTTCTCGCAGTAGAAAGTAGAAGCAGAAATAACGTTAGAGAGGTAATCCGACCTCTCCCCCACAACTACAATCTCCTCTTCAGACGGAGTCTGAAGCGTAATCCTCTTACGTTTAAAATCAACAATGACCCCATGGCTAGACAACCAATCCATACCCAATGTAACATCATACTCCCGAAAAGGCAACTCTATCAAATCACCCGGAAATACATACCCATGAATGACTAATGAATGACTACAGGGCAATCTCTATACACCCGATCAACTACTATACTCTGACCCAAAGGGCTAGTAACCTCAACGTTGTGCTCTAATGTCTCAGTATGCATACTACCCAGTCTACCCACATGTATGCATATGTATGAATGCGTGGAGCCCGGATCAATCAAATCAAGTACAAAAGTGTCAAAGATAGAGAAGGTACCTGCTATGACGTCCGGCGCATCCCGCTGCTCCTTGGTCCTAATGGCATAAGCTCTCGCCTGTGCTCTAGCCTCTAGTCTCTCCACAGTCTCAGACACGGGTCTCTCCCAAAGGCGTGTGTAACAGTCTGATTTTCTTTTAGTGTCGGTAATAGTGATTTACCGGTCCGTGAATAGTACCATCAGTCCTGGACTTGGTATTATTTTAGTCCGAAAAAATTACTATGTATAGTTAATATTTTATTTACCATTTTTGGAGCATGTTTGGCTCTCCAACACACCCCAACATGTCTCTTGCCACCTGCCACACTGACTGCAAATTGGTAGACCTGACCATGCAGCACCTCCACCACTAGCAACAGATGAAACCGGAGGAGCTGATCTCGGAAATATATCCCGACCAACTGTCTGGCTCGGTCTGACCCCTATCTGCGGTTCGCCTCTAAATCTTTTGCTACTAGAATGGATCCCTGAAGTCTGTCCAGACGTAGCACTCTGAAATCTCTTATACTGACAGCTCTGCTGGATCCTCTAACCTCTGGCCTGTCTCTCGTTCTGAATAAGCTCAAGCTCTGTAGCAGCCTTCACCAAACCAGCTAATGTAGTGTGGGGCTTGTGGGGCTGGGATGTCAAGTGCATCCTAATACTCATCCAGTAACCCCTTTCGAAACGCTTACACCGATCTGCCTCAGTAGGGACCAACTTGAAGCAATAACCTACTCAAACCGCAGAAACTCCGCTCATACCGGAGAACAGTCATCCGTCCCCTGCCTAAGCTCAGAACTCTGCTATCCTCTGATACCGTGTATAACTCCCCTACATATTTCTCCGAAAAGCCAAGAGAAGAAAGAAAATCCCAAAGTAACGATCCTCAACTCTCGCTGTCTTCACCATAGACCCTCCCACCATAGGTAAGCCTCTTCCTTTAGTAAAGGAAACAGCCAAATCAATCTATCTGCAGGAGTAACACTACATCTGGTACAAAACCCCTCTCTGTAGTTGGAGGCCAAAAAATTTCTGCTTACACGAAGGAATCATCAATCTCTCCGACCCATAAAATCGCTCAATCACGAATAACTTCCTCAGTCTCTCTACGGGGTAAATGGAACTGGAACAAGGGGCTAGTGCGACTGGAGCCTGGGGAACAGCTTCCCGCAGCCTGCCTCAATGCAGGCTACCAAGCTGCTATAATGACCAAAAAATCACCCTGATTAGGGGCCCCCAGCAGGGACCCCGCAGTAGCCTGGCCCGAACAGCTGAGGCGCGCTCTAACATTCGAAACGCCAAAATCCGCACCAGGCATTACCACCGGCTGGCCCTACGCTCTAAACATAGCACCCTCCTGGAGGGACATAACTGTCCAACCTCCTCATTCCCGGTAGGCGCTGAGACATCCACTAATACCTACTAAAGACCAGCGGTTCGCATAGAGAGAAATTCCCAAACAGACTAATATGGCAATGTAATTTAACTTAAAATAAATCACTATATCATGACTCCAAAATCGTGATAAAACCTCAATAAACCAAATAATATATCCTAGAATCGTCTAAAAACCTAATGGCTCTGATACCACAAAAATGTAAACACCACTCGGCCAATCCTGGAGAACCAGACGGCGGATGCCACAATCGGTGCGGAGCCACCGTCTTAATGTCACTTATTAAAACTAGATCACATTAGAAGTGGTTAAATTTTCATAAGAGGCAAGTAATTAACATTTTTGTTTTTGTTTTTTTTTTTTTTTGTTAACGAAAATAAAATATTTTAAGGAAATTCCTACGAAAATTTCGGCAAGAGTTTTCCCCCTAAAAATTAACTTGCCACACAAAAGAAATATACACACTTCCAATTTTCTCCTTCCAATTTTCTCCAAACCCCAAAACTCCAATTCAACATAACATACCACAAGCACTTCTAAATATCCATCAACATACGCATCATAGTCTAAACACGTTCTTTTCAAGGAATATATAATCATCATACACCAAAAATATAATAAGATGTTATTTCCTTCAATAATCATAACTCTTAATATATTATAAACTTATTATATACAACCTTCATAATACAATCTTTATATACATGCCAAAAATCACCATTTAACAAAATATCCTACCCAAAATGTGATCTCTACTCTGATGCTTGTCCTCTGGTCTTGAAGAACACCCTCCGCTCCTAACCTGCGCGTGATAAAAAAAGAAAAAAATCCTTATAAGCACAATATTTAAGAAATGAACTAATCACTAATAAATGCAGCAATCTTGAAGAAATGCAAGAGTAATAAATAAATAAATATGGTAAAAGATATGCATATATGCATATAGAACTTTGTATTTTGTTAACTGCTTAATACATAAATTTATTTCTAAATTTTCCGTCAATCTTGAAGAAATGCAAGAGTAATAAATTTATTGAGGCTCGTACCATGCAAGAAGTGAACATAAGCAGATATGATCGTGGCCTATTATTAACGCCACCGCCCCATCACATACTCGGTGGCCTATAAAGCACGCACCGTGGCCCTTATGAAAGCACCACACCATCACAACAATCCGTGGCCTATGAAAGCACCACCGTGGCCTATGAAAGCACCACCATCCACAAATAAGCCCGCGTCACCTATTTATAAGGGCTGATAACCCTAGCATAATGATTCATAGCTCCACAATAACAAAATCCCATACTCATCATACCACGTCTCAAATCATGCATAGTAGAGGCCCAAAATCAAAAATCCATTTCTTTCACAAAAAAGCAATAATTCTTAATCAACAAAACCTCTTCATTTAGTACTCATCAGTTCAAAAGTTTTACTCAAAACACTATAAATGTATATATACTTAATATAGTATAAAAGTACATAAATGAAGAACTTTTCAGCATTTCCAAAACTTGACCTCTGCTGGATTTTTAACACATAATTTGAGTTATGGGTCTTCAAATTGAATGAAATCAGATTCATTAGAAATCTAAGACAAATGGCTACAAATGTTCAGAAGGGACCACAGCCCAGATCACAGAGTAAGATAACAAACAAAAGCTCAGAACACAGACCAACAGATCAGACCTGATTCAGGAACCTGAAACAGATCAGACCTGATTCAGCAGAACCAAGTCCAATGTTTCTTGAATTCCTACTTCACCAAACACTCAAATGAAACCAATCCAGAACGAGAGAATTTGCAAGATACAGGGCAACAACTTTTATGAAGAACTCAAAATCTAATCTTATCATTATAGTGGTCAAAATGGGCACTCAATTTACTAATGCATGTGGCCTGACACAACAGAGTCAGTTTGGGTTTTTCAGCCATAAGGTGAGATATGTATCTCCAATTTGGACACAAGAGTATGGGTTGGAAAGATAAGAAGTAAAGCTATAACTTTTATGAAGAACATAATAAGACTTTATTTTGACCATTTTTGAGTGTCAAAATGGACAATAATTCTCGGATATAAAGGTAAGACATCATAACAGAACCAGTTTTGGTATTATCAATCATAAAGTTTGAGCCTACAAGTATTGGAAATTAGACATAAGAATATGTTTTGGAAAGCTAAGAAAATAGAGCTACAACTTTCATGAAGAAGTCATAGAAGAACAAATGGGAAGTATAAGGGGTAAAATGAGTTCCAATCCACGGCAAGAACACATCTCAGCATTAAAATTTCAGCAAATTTTCAACAAAACATGACAAAGTTCCAAAATATATTCAAAACCCTAAACATAGTAAAACAACTTAAACAAGTGAAATTATGAATTGCAATAGACCTTATTAACAAGCTTGAAAATAAGCTTGGAAAGCCTTACTCCTTGGCTTTTCTTTCCCTTTCAGGATGGTTTCTCACAACCTCTTCAAAGCATGAAAATCAACATTACAAGCAAAACTTTTTGACAAAGAAAATAGTTTGGAGCATGATTTAATGCATCAATACAATGTCTAAAACCATGAATTCTACTTAACAATTCCACAAAACTCAAAAAACCACAACGTTACTTGAAAAACCACAACTTACTTGCTTCAATGGTAACTTCACTTCTCTTTGCTTTTAATCACCAAACTCAACTTCTACTTCTTAATTCTTAAGAATTAAATACAAATCTATGGTTTAATTAGGTAGTTTGGTGGTAAATTTGGAGGTAAGAAAATGAAAGAAGAAGGAAGAAGATGGAAATGGCGTAGAGAAGAGAAGAGAAGAAAGACAAAAATGTTGTGGTGTTTACTTTAATTGCCAAAGTCAAATTTGACTTCCTAAAATCATGCAAAATGTGTGGCTAAGATCAAGTCCTAAGTAATCTCATCCAATGGCTCTAAATAGCTATAATATTCCTCAAATAATTCTCTTCTACTTCTATTTAACTCCACAATTATTAATTAACTCACTAAAAATAATTCCTCATTTATTTTCTTAATATACCACACTAAAATATTATGCATTTAATACATAAACTCCTCTCCAAAAATAATTCATTAAAATAATTTCTAAAACCCCCTATCATGCAAACATGCCTCAAAAATAGTAAAAAAAATATTTAACTAAAGTGTAGTAATTTTTTCCGGACTAAAATAATACCCCGGACTAAAATAATACCAAGTCCCGGACCGATGGTACTATTCACAGACTGGTAAATCACTATTACCGACACTAAAAGAAAAATCAGTCTGTTACATTAACCATTTTTAGGGATCGGGTTTATCCTTTTATACCAGTCATGGGTGCTTGGTAGTTAAATGAAAAAAGGGGAGGAGATATCCGAGCATTATCTCCTCATATCAAGCCTAAATCTCTATTCTGTTATATCGAGTGATCTTGGGGTTCTAGGATTATGCTAAGGTGTTTATCGACTCTTAATAAAATTTAAAATATTTTAAAACAACCTTAATTTTATTTTAAATATTATGCTTAATAGATAATTAACGTTAATTATATATTAATACATATATTTTATTTTTAATTACTTTAATGTTTCATAATAAGGTTATACATAAAAATTAAAAATTCTTTTATTTACTACATATATTTTTTATTTTATTCAATTTAGAATTTAAATTAAATGTTAGAGTTAAATATATATTAAATACTTCCTGTATTTATTATATATTATTTTGCTCTCTTTAACTTAATAGATAATAAAATAAATTTATGATCTATAATCTATAATTTATAATTTACATAAATGTGCAAATAGAGGAGGGAATTATAGACTTTCCGACATTAGCCTTAGTTTAATTTGGAATTCCTAATATATCATTTTAATTAATTTTTTATGTATTTTAATTGGAAAAAAATAAATATATTTATCCTTTTAAAATATCCTTTTTAGTTATATTTTTAATGCCTTTTAATCGAAGAAAATAGATTTCATTTATTATTTTAAATATTCTTTTAGTTTACTTTTATGCATTTAATTTGAAAAAATATTTATATGTATATATATTCTCTATTTGATATTGTAATATTATTGTCCAATGGTTTTTATAATTAATAGTTTTTGATTATTCTTACTCATATGTTCTCATGTTATATTGTTTTTTATGAGGTAAATGGAAAATCTTAATTCAATTATTGAAAATTAAACTTAAATTCTTTTAATTTATTATGTTTTGAATTTTTAAAAATATGAGCAAACACTATTATTAGACTCCATTAGTTAATTACATGAAATTAAAATAAATCTTGTTAAATATATTATCTGTCTTTGATTTTTTTGGAGAGGATGGTGTACACTTATTTTAATAGTTTACATATTATTGTATTTTAAAATTTTTCAAATTTAACAAAAGTAATGGAAGTATAAAATTATAGTATTTGACGAATATCAAGAAAGATAGTTATTTATTTATTTTTTTAGTCTAATGAAATCTTTTTGAAAAATAGGCTATAAATGTTTGAATTTGCTATCATTTTTACTTTCAGCTTTTCTATATTAAAAATGAAATAAACAGAAATTTTAATAGATCTCTTTTTATTCAATATTTTATTTTTTTATTTTTGAAATTTATGGAATTTTATTTAATTTTTCTAGGATTTGATTGGATATATTTTTTAAAATATTTTTTTCAATAAATATAAAGATAATTAGACCTTTGAAATTTTAATATTTTTTCAAATATTTTTTTATATTGACTTTATAATTTTTGAATTTAATCTCATTTATATCTTCTTTAAACTTGAGAAAGTACATTCTATTACCAATATTGTTGTTTACAACTTTACATATTAATTCTCATGTGGAGTTGAAAACTTTAAACAATTTATCTTTGGGTGTTGTGTAAGTACATAGTCCAAAATATTACATGCTATTGATAAAATTTCAGCTTAACTTCATTAGATGAAAATAATTAATGTGGAGATCAAAACCATATCTTATATTCTGGATATGCAGAGTAAGTCTTGATTTATTAGATTAATGTCATAGTATCGCCACATTAATTCTGCGACAATCTTCTCTGGTCTGTTTATTCTAGCAGGCCAACTGAAGTCGAGCTTTATTAGATTAAATGTCATAGTATCGCCAACATTAATTCTGCGACAATCTTCTCTGGTCTGTTTATTCCTAGCAGGCCAACATGAAGTCGAGCACAACTTCATTTTTGTCATGGTCACCACTTTGTTAACGATGTCAGCTGGATTCTTGTTTCCTTGAATCTCTCTAACTTTAGCACATCCACATCATTCTCAAGCAGAGACCTGATGATGATATCGAAGACCAATGTGCTTTGTTCTAGAATGGAATGCTGAATTCTTTGCCAAATGTATTGCACTCTGACTATCACTATACAAAACATTCTTTTCCTGCTTGAATCCCAACTCTGTTAACAAACCTTAAAGCCATATCATCTCTTTACTGGCTTCTATCACTGCGACATATTCAGCTTCTGTGGTGGATAGAGCTACAATCTTCTGTACCTGTGACATCCAACAAACAACTGTAGTACCAACAGTGAAAATATAACCTGTGGTGCTTCTTCGGTGATCAATGTCGCCTCCATAGTCTGCATCTACATAACCTTGTACTTTTAGTTCTAATCCTTTGTCTTTTAGTTCTCGCTTTACCAAAAGTACAAAACACTTCTCAATAGTGCCTCGTAGATACCTTCAAAATCCACTTTACCTGTCTTTCCCAATGAGCCTTTCCCTGGATTTGACATATACCTGCTTAACAATCCCACTGCATGGCCAATATCCTGGTTATGGTTCAGACCCATCGCAATACATCAAACGTTTCTAGGTGAAGCATAAGGAATTTTGGCGCATGGTCTTTTTTCTCTCTTCTTCGCCGTCTGAGGGGACTGGTCCTTGGATAGGCGAAAATGGCTAGCCAAGGGTGTGCTGACCGGCTTAGCTTCGTTCATGTTGAATCTTTGCAATACACAATTGATGTACTCTGCCTGAGATAACTGCAACACCTGTTTTTGCTTATCTCTCGTGATTTGCATTCCAAGAATCTTTTTCGTTGGACCCAAGTCCTTCATGTCAAATTCTTTGGACAATTGCTTGTTCAAGTTTTTGATTTCATTTATATCTGGTACTGCTACTAACATATCATCAACATAAAGTAACAGAATGATATAATTAGTCTGAAACCTTTTGAAGTAGCAACAGTGGTCGGCATTGCACTTCTGGAAGCCTTCATTGTGCATGAAATTGTCGAACTTTTTGTACCACTGTCTTGGAGCTTATTTCAGTCCATACAAGCTCTTCTTGAGTTTGCACACCATATTTGCACACCATATTCTCTTTTCCTTTTTCTGAGAATCCTTCTGGCTGGTACATGTATATCTCCTTATCCAAGTCTCCGTGAAGAAACGTCGTCTTTACGTCCAACTGCCCAAGGTAGAGCCCTTTACCGGCAACAATACTCAACACAGACCTGATTGTATTGAGTTTTACAACTGGTGCAAATATGTCGGTGTAGTCAACTCCTTCCTTCTGTTGGAACCCATTTGACTACTAGTCGAGCTTTGTATCTCTTGGAACCATCATGTTCCTCTTTCACTCGATACACCCATTTGTTGTGAAGTGCCTTCTTTCCTACGGGTAACGCCCTTCTTTCCTTACGGGTAAACTCAGCTAGTTCCCCATTGTTTGATTGGAGATTAAAGACTGTCATTTCGGGGTCTTTCATGCGCAAGCCTTGCCCACTTGCTAAAAGCATCTCTACCGTTTTGACATGCTTACCTCAAAAGCATTCGGGTTCTCCTGCCATCTGTTAATAAACAAATAATTCATATATTTTCTATTAGGCTTTGAGGAACATTCAGACCTCTTTAAAGCTTTTGGAGGAGAAAGCTTGTGGGGTGTCAGTTGATTCCTCTGATTGAAGTATTTTAACTAACTCATTCGGCGGCCAGACTTTCTGAGATAATCGTCCACACTCTACAAACACTTGGGCCCAGCTCTGCTCTGAGTCTGCTCTGAGTCGCTGGCAACTGTGTTATGTCTGTTCTTGTACATAATTCTTTCATTGAAGACCACATCTCTGCTGCGGATCACTTTCTTGTTTTCTTTATCCCAGAGGCGGTGTCCAAACTCATCACCGCCATAGCCGATGAAAATGCATTTCTTAGATTTGGGATCAAGGTTATTCCTGCCATGAGCACTTATATGCACATATGCTACACAACCGAAAACTCTTAGGTGTGAGAGTTTTACTTCTTTTCCACTCCATACCTCTTCTAGTATTTTGTGCTCCAATGGTACTGATGGACCTCAGTTGATCAAGTAAGCTGCTGTGTTGACTGCTTCTGCCCAGAACTGCTTTGGTAAGTCTGATTGTACACGTAAGCTTCTGGCTCTTTCTGTCAACGTTTCTCTTTCTGTCAACGTTTGATTCATGCGCTCAGCTAACACCATTGTGTTGAGGTGTGGCTGGCAGCGGTTCTCTCGGCACGGTTCTCTCCATCTTGATTCCATGCTCATAGCAGAACTTCTTGAATCTGGTGTCTTCATATTCACCACCATTGTCGGTTCTGAGCTTTTTGATTTTCAATCCTGTCTCATTTTCAACCATAGCTTTCCAAATTCTTAAAGCATCAAATACTTCTGACTTATATTTTAGAAAGTAAACCCATACTTTCCGAGAGTGATCATCAATAAAAGTCACAAAGTAGTGTTTCCCACACATCGGAGTGTACAAGCTCAAGTTTCTCCTTCTTTGAGGTTCTTTTATTTGTCTGAAAGCTGACTCTTTTCTGCTTTCCAAATATGCAGTCTTCACACATGTCAATTTCAATTGACTGAAGACCTGGTAGTTTTCCCTGTGATTTTCCCCTGTGAGTGTAGATCTTCATTCCTTCATACTCATACTGGCCAAGCCTCTGATGCCATATATTGGGAAGTTTCAACTTGTTTTGTTGGCAACAAGCAATGGGAATAGCTTGCCTCCTCCTGTGCCTTGTAGAAGAGTACCACTCTTACTTCGCACGACAATTCCATCATTTATGCATGCCTTTTGTAATCTTCCAATTATCGCGCCATGGAAGGGTTGTTGTGTAAACGTACGCGTGGCCAAATTGGCCTAGCTGAGAATTAAGTTCTTTCTCAGGTCCAGGAAATAATGTCTGAACATCCTTGCAACTCCCCATGTAGACCCGTTCACAACTGAATCTTCACGAACTCCTTTAACCAACAATATTACATGGGTTGGTCATTTACCCAAGGTAATACTTTTCCAAAGTTTCCGGGGGACATCCTTTTCAAATGAGTCTTTTTGTGGAAGTTGGCATGGAACGATGCAACCGAAGTCCTTAAAAACCCAAGACTCCTGCTTTTTGCTCTCCAAAAGAGCATATAAGTGGCAAATCATCTTCCTACGGAGGTGGAAGCAAACATTGCCTCTAAACTTACCCCCTGGTGCTTAGGTTGCATTCTTGATCTGATTTTGTAGTGACCAGTTTTTTTCCCACAATGTCCAACCATTCAATGGTTTTTGTGCTATTTGGAAAAATTGCTGGGAAATTCCTGGATTTGGACACTCACTGTCCTTTGATTTGCCCTCGTGTTCGTCTACCGCGTCCATCCCTCTGGTATGAATTTCCTTCCTCTCGAATTCTATATATGCAAGATGAAGAAGTTGAAGGTTCACCTGACTCTCATCCCGTTCTGATCTCTTCAACTGACTGAGAACTAGTTCACGAACATCATCAAATTTTTTAACTTCTTGCTCCGGTACAAGCATTTCTCTACATGCTTGTGACAGTAGCATTCCAACTTTCTGGTAGGGAGACAAAAGTCATCATATGCTCGTTACCCTCTTTTCATTCAAATTCAATCCAACTGAACTCAATTGGGTTGTTCACTTGTATTGAGTTCCATTGATGTTGGGCCAGCCAGATGCGCTTTCCGCGTCCATTCGTAGATTGAATAACCTCCTCATTCAAGTGAACTTTATTTGCGGCGATGGGCTTTTTGTAACCATATTGGAAGAATGCCGCCATATAGACCCGCCGTGGTCTTTTCTTTTGCTATGTGAAGGCAACATTGCGGGAGAGGGTTAAAACGAATAACGCCGAGTGCTTGTCCTGTCTAAGAAGATTTCCAATCTTCTTCCCTTCATAGACCTCTGGCTTCGCTCTGGCTTCGTTCCGGAGAGAGGTTGGAAAAGACCTTTCTGATACAGATAATCCTCTATCTGCATTTTTCAAAAGCCAAAATCTGCACCGTCGAATTTTTCAATTTTCAACTTTCCTTCATTTGCAGCCATTGCTCCCACTCAAGTCTGACTCTGCCTTGATTGTTAGTATACGTGAATAGTAGCTGTGAATAGTAACAGTATACGTGAATAGTATCAGTACACGTGAATAGTAATTGTATACGTGAATAGTACCATGCGTGAATAGTGCTGGGCTTAAGAGTCACTGGCTCAGCAACAGTAACGCGAATAGTACTGTTCACCACTAAGTCGATACTACAATATCTTTCCGAGCGGACAGCACCGATGGACTCGTCGTAATTTTCTGATCATCGTAATATATTTATTTTTGAAATATATCCACGAATCTGGTACCGCTATACCGCTATTTGAACGGCTGGACCTGCCGAAACTTCGCTCTAAATACCAAATTGGAAAAAATTACGGCAAAATCCCTAATAAGTCAGAAAATAACACACAATTTGATAACGGAGTTCGGGCCAATCTTGCCCTTACGTCTCCGGACTGCCCACAGATCTTTTTATAGGAGAAAAAATAAATAAAGTGTTTACATACACTTCCAACACCAGATACCCAAAAAATTAAGCTTAATTTTTTCTTCTTTGAATAATCTCACTATTTTTTTTCTCTCTGCACAATGGCTTGCTCACTCTCCATTTGGGTTATGTATAAAATAGAGGCAAATCCTCTCCTATTTATAGGAAGAGGAAGAAATGAGAGGAAGCGGTGTTTATAACTCATTCACGGCTCTCCCAATCTTTGGTCAAAGTTGCTTGCCAACTTTCAAAGATGAGAGAGCGGTGTATAACTCATTCACGGCTCTCCATCTTTGTCAAAGTTGCTTGCCAACTTTCACCTAATTTTTTTTTTCATCACGTGTGTGGCTACACCACAACCTACAACAACCTAACTTTGACATTTTTTTCCCATTAAAAAAATTAAAGTAGGCCATTTAGAATTCACTAGGTCCACCAATTCACTAATTGTACATGGATTCCCAAGCCCATGATAGTTTTAGCATATCGAACTCATGATGACTGGCTGGCCTATTCCACAATAGGACCCACCCCTTTGGGTTGGTATTCTCTTGAGTATCATTAACGGCCTTTGATGCCTCAAGATCTTGGCAACGTCGCTTAGAATCAGTAATGATCACGCCAACTTCTGTATCTTCCTCAATATCTTCAACATCCATAATAGACTCCTTACCATATACTGCCTCTTCTTCCTTCCCTTTACCCTTATCTTCCATCTCCTGATTTTTTGGCTTTGAATGTTGAGAATTCCTTGAAAATAGGATGTTTGAAAGCACTTGCCTTTTGCATGTTATCTAGCCCATTAGCCTGTCCACCCTCCGGCATCGTCCATCGATTTTCGGCCAATTGCACTTTATGGCTATCCGCCCTCATCCAAGACCTATAAGCAATTGATCCTTTGTTACTCCTTACGTGAGGAACAATTTTCAATATTATCTATCTGAGTGTCCCAGCATTCCACAGAAAAACAAAATGTGGATAGTCATTCATACTTAAAAGAAATCCATGACCAGTCCCCTTTTGCCTTCTTAATCTGCATTTTCCGTTTTAGTGGTTTCCGTATATCCACATACAGCAGAGAAATTCTTTGGGTCAACAAGTAGAAATTCTCCAATATAATTTCCCACATCATGAGCGACACATTCAGACATGAATCCTAAGGGGAGATCATGAACTTGGATCCAAAAGTCCACTATCGTCATCTCCATCCTCTTTGGGTTCTCGCCAGGTTGCAAAGGTTTTAATAGAATGAGATTCTCTGCAAAATTCCAGGGTCCTCCATCTGCAAGTCGATCATGATCAATTTGGTGAAAAAATTGAAACATAAAAACATTATTCCCGAGTTCTTTGATAAGTAGACCCATCACCAACCTCCACACCTGTGTCATAGTGTCTTTAAACACACGAGAGTTAATGGGTTTATTTGTCAGTAATCTCCCCGCCACACACCATTTGTCATGAGTTTCGTTAGTTTTCCTTGCTTCCAATTCTTAATCATACTCCAACCTGCCCGTCGATTCTTCTATATTTAAGGCAGCATAGATCTCCTCAATAAGAGGAGGTTCATTCGTATTCTGATTATCTAAGTCCATTTGAGCAAACCTTACCATTCAATCAATATGATAGCAAAGAGCCAAAGCGACAAAAGGGAGCAAAACTTGTTATGCAAGAACAAGAGGTTAGCCTTTCATGAGAAAATAGGAGCAATTTTTGAGACAATTTGAAACCTAAACTTAGAATTCATACTTTAATATTATATAAATAACAAAATTAAACGAGTATATACGAGTAAAGTTAACGTGCAGCACACGTTATGAAACAACAATACATAAATAAAAGGGATAATTCACTTATCTTAATTACACAAGTAATAATTCCAATAATATTTGACCTCAAGGTTTTATGAATTGATTTTCGATGCTTTTAAGGAAAAGAAAATACTGTCACGTCAATTTATTGGCGATGAAAGAAAAAAAAAAAAAAAGAAACAATGAGTTTTGGTTACACAAAGAGAACTACTGTTTTTTTTTTTTTTTTTTTTTTTTTTTTATTGACGTTACCCTTGAGAAAATATAGTTCTAAGTATTTTAAATATTAAATTAATTGTGAACACAATCTATTTATCATAAGTTACTATTAAATGTGACTTCGAAGAAAGTTTCTTACTCACAATGAAACTTATTTTCTAGAAAGCCTTTGTAGGCCTTGATTTTGTGGAAATACAACCAATTATTCCCCTAACAATAGTGGCCGGATCGGCTAATATAAAAGAATTGATTATTTTTTTTTTTTTTGAATTTTCTAAAATATTAGAATTATATTCAATAACATTAGTTTATAAAATTCAAATTTGTTTATTTGTCTTGACCCTTCTTATTCAAAAAATTATATATTTTCAATAAAAAAAAAAAGAAAATTTCTAGATCAGTTACAAGTGTCTATTCAAACTTTAATATTTTTTTTAGATTTTTAAAAATATTTTAAAAAGATTTTTTTATTTTTTTTTTTTTTTGAATTTTTCTAAAATATATAATTTATATTCAATAAATTAGTTTATAAAATTCAATTTGTTTATTTGTTTGACCCTTCTTATTCAAAAAATTATATATTTTCATAAAAAAAAAAAAATTTCTAGATCAGTTACAAGGTGCTATTCAAACTTTAGATATTTTTTTTAGATTTTTAAAAATATTTCTAAAAAGATTTTTTTAGATGATTGTGGGAAAAAATGGATCTTGTCATTTTAGGTGTTTGTTTAATTAGTTTTAGAAAATTAAAATAATAAATATATAATTTTATAAAAAAAATATATATGACTTTGTCAAAAAAAATCAAAAGAAATAATTTTGTTGTTCCACTTGGATGATTTTGTAAAGAGAAAATTACAATACATTCCCTGTGGTTTACGAAATACAATTAGTCTGCCATTGTCATTTTAAAATATACTAATTTGTCCTCATATTTTGCTTCCGTTGCACTATTAGGTCATTCTATCCAATTTTTGCATCTTTTTCATTAAGTCAATAAGAAAATACAGAGATCAAATGAGAGATACTAAAATATTATACCAAAAAAATTACAATGCAGTTCCTGTGGTTTGAAAAATATAACTAATCGATTTCTGTATTTTTAAAAAATAAAAAAGATATTTTCGTTATTTCATAAGGTACTAATGGAAAATGTGCAAAAATTAGATAAAAAGACATCATAAATTTGCGGAAGTAAATTATAAAGATATTTTAGTCTATTTCCTAAAAGACAGGGACGAAGCTAAAACCCTGTAAATCTCACTGCAATTTTTCCTTTTATAAAAATAAAATAAAAAATAATTAAAATATATATTTTATGTGCCACTTAGATACATGATTGTCTTGTCCTCTCTCCCTATTGCATTTGAATTGCTCTCCATTTGCCAGAATGACAAGATGCTTAGTTCGTTGCTCCAAAATATTGAGATGCACCGAGGTTAATTTGGTAAAACTAGACGGCATTTTTATGTATTAAGCCAACAAATTTTGGCGTGTAGCCTTAGGGGTCATTTCATTAGTCATCACTCACCAACTTTTGCCTATGGGTTTGTTGACACATCGACCTACCACCATATCGAGCCTTTTCGTTTTCATTTTTTTTTCTTATTTTTAGATTTTTATACAATATTATTATTTAATTAGTTTTTTATTCTAATAAAAATATAGTGATTAAACTCTTTTTTTTAAAAAAAATTAATTTAATTTTTTTATTTTAATTTTTCCAAGTTTTATATCATTTTTTAAATATTTTGTTAAATAGTTTTTTTTATATAAATCACCGGTATCCCAATCCGATTATCAGGGATTGTCTAATCCAGATCGGGTGTAGTTACAGTTAAAACTCCTCACTCCTCTCTGCAGGTGCGTTTAGTGGGGACGAACTCGAGAAATTTTTCTATATATCCAGTCTGCGTTGCCAACTGAGCCACAATCCGTTGGTTTTTTGTTAAATAGTTTTGAAATATCACATTTTGTGTGAGTTATTATTTACCTATTCAAAAATTAATTTTAATCTTCTTATATTTTATTACCTTTTAATTGTAATATTATTTTTTGTTAATTTTTTATTTTCAATTATACTGTTGGTAAATAAAAAGAAATAAAAAAATAAAAGTAAAATTTAAATATTAATTACAGTTATTAAATTTATTTTTAGTTGGTTAAATGAACAATTGGAAAAATTCTAATTTAAAATTTATATAGTTGAACAATTATAAAAAATTAAAAATAATTTTTTAAAGTAATTAATATAATATACTATAATATAGAAATTAAATAGTAATAATTCACTTGGTTTAAAAATAAAAAATAAAAAAAATCAAACCCTGGAAGGCTAAGATGAGCCGGCATGAATTATTTTCCTTTTAATCCAAGATCTTGAGTTAGAGTTTTGAAAACAGAGTTTCTTTATAAGATTGTCCAGTGCCAATCAGAATTAATTAGGTTAATGGGCTTTGGATTTCAGATAATTAAAATAAAAAAAAAAAAATTAAAACGAAGACAAAGCAGTTTCAAGTTGAAAAAAGAAATAAAACAAGAAAGCGTAGGTAGAAGACAACAAACTGGAGTAATACAGAAAACACCCACAAGGCACCAACCCTCCGATTCCAATATAAAAACACACTCATATAAGTTGACGCAATACGAACGAGAGAGAGCAGCAGTGTTGAAGTAACACAGTGTTTGGTAAGGGAAGCTTAGAATATAGTATATTAGATTCTCTCTCTCTCTTTCCCCATGGCTACGCGGTTGTTGTGGGCTTCAAGAGCTGCTTCTTACCTCAGGATCTCAGTTTTCCATAGAGGGTTTTCTTCTGGTAAGTGATAGAAAAAACTTTCTATGCTTTATTGATTTCCTACTTATTTATTGTATTTTATCTTATTTATTTGCCTTCGGTGTCTTAAACTGTAACATTTGAATATAAGTATATTTGATCCATGGGTTGTTCATTTAGATTTAGATCTTCTTTATTATACTATTCCTAAAAGATTTGTTTTTTTGCACTGGGTTGTGTTTGGTGTTGGCTTTGGCTGCGGTTTGATCTTATGTATTATCATTTAAGTTTTGATTTCATTTTGTGATTGATGCACTGACATTGACCATAGACATTTACTGTGGCTGCTTTTGTCAGATGGATGAATGTATTGAAAGAAGAGTGATTATTGATTTATTCTTCTTATGATTAGATCTCTTTATCTAGTTTATATTAAGAAAATGACAGCTGTTTTTAGTAATGATGTTAGTTTTCTAGAAGACGAAAATGGAAATGGGGTATCTTTGGTGTCTCTCTTATTTGAAAATTGAAAACCACTTTTTTAGCTAGAGATGCTGTGTGATATTTGGGGTTGTAAATATTTAGTAGTTGCATGGTGGTAGCAGATGGTGACAGCTATGATGTTGACGGTGTAATAGTGTTAATTCATGGCAATTAGCAGCATTGTATTTGGAGATTATGGAATTCGAGTGGAGATTTGATTTTAGTTAAATTCTCATACAGAAGCATACAAGAAACAATAACTGCACAATAATGATAGAAAAAATTAATATATTAACAATACTTGTATGTCTGGTTAGTAGTATATATATTTATCAAATCTTTCTAATGATTTGAGTCCTTATGTTTGCAGGAAATATGTTATTTTTTATTAATAAAAGCCAATATTTTTTGTTGTCTTGATTGAAAGTTCATTTCAAAAAGTGTTCCTTGTTCCCTAGTTGTGGTTGAGATCAAGCTAAAATTCCTTTGCATTTTGAATGTATCATATGCCTTCACTCTGCCTATCTTTTGGGTACTTTACAATATCTTCGGTTGTGATTTATGTCATCTTTAATAATACACGATTGGAGTGGGATGCCAAAGATTCTAGTAGTAATTGGTTTTTCCTTCCCTGGTGTTTGGTTAAAGAATTGTTCTTTTTTGGTGTTTGTCTAACTAAAAATTATGTACAAAGTAGAATCTATATACAGCACCATCACTAAATTATTGAGCATGAGAATGCCAGGAAGTTATATTGGTGCTCAAGGATAGGGTAAAGCTATTCAAGAGATATATGGTAATGGGAATGGAGTAAAACTATAAACTGACTTATATAGTTTTCTTGGCTGTATGTACATGTCAGGGAGAGATTGATCATGTCATCTTATCAAATATACTCGTTTAGATTACATATGTACATAGGCTACGTCCACATTTTGGGGAGAGATTGATCAGGTAATCTTATTTAAATATATTATAAGTATTTCAAAAATTTTTTCCAACCTATATTTTTGCTTTGCATTGTTTTTAACCTGATCAGAATGGATATTTGAAACAAAAGATTCATATGGCCGGCTGCAACTAGTTTTAGGCTAAGGCTTGGTTGTTTTTGTTGTTAGATTCTTTATGTATATAGACTAGTCAAGATAGGTGAAAAGGTATATTTTCTGAAGGACCGTACGCACTTATGATCCCACCAAGTAAGATTCTGGAAAGAGAAGTTTGAGGTTAGTCCTTCCTTCTGTAATTGTGCAAGCAGTGGCTGCTCTTAAGTCTCAGTGCTGCAGCATTTTAGTTCATATCCATACCCTTTCTGTTGCATTAAACAGTGGTTCTTGTTAAATTTTACAGCATTAATCTCACATTCAGCAGCCATCTCCATTTGTTTTTGTTTCTTTTTTCTCGGGTTTCAGTTTGTGGGATTACGAGTATTTGTTGCTTTTGCTGATACTTCTTCATTTAACTTATAGTTATAAAGGATTTGAAGTATGCTGACAGTCATGAGTGGGTGAAAGTTGATGGAAATTCTGCTACTGTTGGTATAACCGATCATGCTCAAGATCATTTAGGTGATGTCGTATATGTTGAATTACCAGAAGTGGGTGCTTCTGTAAAGCAGGGTGACAGTTTTGGTGCAGTTGAAAGTGTTAAGGCTACAAGTGATGTCAATTCTCCTATTTCTGGCAAAGTTGTTGAAGTCAATGAAGAACTGAACAGCTCCCCTGGTTTGGTTAGTACTCTTATATGGTGCTATTTTTTTTTTTTCTGAATTAATTTTACATGTGAAGTTATTTTTAAGTAGCATTTTGCTGTGTTTTTCCTCTTTTAAATGCTGTGGTGTATATGCATATGTTAGGATCTGTTTTTACCCGTAAGGTCATAAACTGTCAATCTAACAGTCTTTTTCTTTGCAACTGTAACCTTTTCTTTATCCAAGACTAAGTGTGTGACTACTGGTCATCTGCAAGCTTAACTTATACATAACTAGAAAAGAAAAGTAAAGAAGTGCCAGTTGAACCTACATGTAAAGTAGATGATGCTCGTTAAGGATAATGTAGCTTATGTTCTGTTGTCCTTTCTCTACTGCAGTTCAAACAATTTTGGACTCGCACTGAGTCTTAAGGGGCCTTTCCTACAATGTCCTGGATCAATGTTAACATATCCGTACTGTTCAAGTAACTATAGAACAGAGGAATTCAAGTTTTACACGTTAGAAATGCGAAGCCCAAAATACTTGGTACCTCAAATGGAGTCATGAATTGAGCAGGTCTAGAGTTACTAGGTTAATAACTGAACTAGAAGTCGTAATACACTCGCATAGACATCTTTCACTCTGTTTTTCCCATTAGGGCCACAGCTAATATTTCCATAGTTGTTGACCTCCCAAACAAAATAGCCATTAAATTTTATAGTATTCCCAAGCTGCCCAAATTATTTGTGGTTTACTGGCTATAAAATGATCTGGGCACTACATGTTTTTTTACCTTGGATGCTTACAGCTCCAAATTCTGTTTTTGAACCTTGATGGCAATATTTAGTTTATAAATCTTTGTTTCTGTGCATCTGCTCTATATGCTCCTTTTCCTTCTACCTGGAGCTTGACATATCAGATATGTGATTGGTTTTTTTGTGTTTATCCTAATCCTGTTTTGGTCAGAATTGTATTAGCCCATGTCATTTAGTTAGTAAACAGGACAAGTTCAGGATGACCTGAGATACTTTAGTCATGTCTTACGTGTATTCCATGTGCCCCAGTTTATAATTGTGATACATTGGTGATGGAGGGTGCTAAACGGGGAAGAAGTAGACCTGGAACCACATGGGGAAGTTATCGTAAAATATCTACTGTAGGCGTGGTTGTACTAGTTGTTGTTATGGTTGTATGTTTAACTTATTTAATATGTTTGACCTTATATTAGAGTGATATTTTTTTTTTCCTTAAATCAATTTTGCACAACAATTAGTAAAAGAAATGTTGTTAATGAATATAAGCATGCAAACAATATATGCAAATTAGTTTCCTCATTAGGTTATTTATTTTGTTCTTAGTGTTTAAATTACTAGGATAAAGTCCATGTTAAAATGATTTATTCCAGCCAGTGTTGATATTACTTTTTTGCTAAGTCGATTAATCAATGGTTTCGTGCTAGATGTTTTATAAACTTGTATATTTGATATTCTTGTCAGATGTTTTGTTCAAGTTTGTCTCATTATATATTCCAGTATTTAGTATTCAACAGAACTCAAACCCAACCTAAGTTACCTTTTGTGGTATGAAAGGTTATATTGCAGCTATATGTGAGGAATTTGCTCCCTGTACTTGTCCTGTCCCTATTCTTGTCAGTTGCTGTTGGCATATGTTTCTTTCCAAATGTAGCTAGTTTTTCCTTTTTGATTTACTATTAGTCCAGTTTCATCCAAATTTAGTCCATAATATCTGTTCTGCTACAACTAAGAGTTGCACTTCTCAGAAAAATATATGCTATAATGAGTCGAAACACAATGGTCTGTTTATGCGCGATAAACAATTTGGGGAGTTGTGCATGAAAGTAAGTATTTCTTAGATATATTTTGGTTCTGGTCTCAGTTTATATGAAATACACTAGCATTTCCAGTTTATATGTTTTGTCTGGCTTCATTAATGCACATCCTTAAAATTGTTAGTTAAGTTTGTTTCATTCATCATTTTCCAGGTAAACTCAAGCCCGTACGAGAAAGGATGGATTATAAAGGTCAATATCAGTGATGTTGATGAGCTAAAGAACTTGAAGGATGCAGATGAGTACTCAAAGTTCTGCGAAGAAGAAGATAAGCATTGATGGGATCTCCATGTTGAACATTAGGCACACTCATCCGAAAGGGCATGTGTCCTATGGTTGCTTGACTTGAGAGAATACACATTTCTGTCTTGATACTTTTATCCAACCATGTGTTTATCTCTATTCCCTTTATTCAGAATGATACTATCAAGTAAGCTCTGCCAACATTTTAAAAAAAATAATAATCATTTTGGATTTGCATCAGTGTCATGGCAAAGTAGGCTGTCGACAAGTGTTGGTCATTAAGTTTTGAATATTTGATGCAATTTTCAGAAGTAAGAGATAAGAAGTGCAAGCTTTGGATGGTGTTTGCCATCCATTATTCTCTGGAATTTTGAATAGCTAACTAAGAACATGAGAAGTTTATTTTACTTGAATGCTCTATCTTCCTCTAGCTAACTATTTTACATTTCAGAAATTTTTAGGATACAGAATAACAGAAATTATCCGCGGTTAAAAAGGGAGGCCATTTTCTTGAGAAGAAAAGAACCAAGAGAAGCCATTAATTCAAAATTACTTTTAAAATTTAAGCCTTTGTTTGAACGAAAATATTTTTTTTGGTTTTTTAATTTACTATAAAAGATATGTTTTAGTTTTTGGTTTTTGTTCTTTATATACCAAAATTTTTTAATATTTAGTTTTGAGTATCATTGGCTGTTGAACCAAATATAGTTATTATAAAATCCGAATGAAATAGTTCATTGGCAAAGACCATTTGCGGAGGAGGCTGTTTTCTCTTGAGGCGGCTGTTTTCCAAGAGATAAAACTCATATGTAGGAAATTTTGACGTATTTCTAGTGAATTATTTTACCTTGGCACCTTATTAAGTGAGCCGTAGCATGCATTTGTGTAGTGCTACAATGTTAAAAGTCGCATTAAGCTGTGCATAATAGTGAGAGATGTCGTAAATTTTATCGAGCTTCAAAATAGATGAGAAATGTTAATATGTTTTGGAACCATAGTATAGAAACACGAATGGCACAACCCTAGTAATGAAATGAATGTAAAAAATAAATTAGTAAAAGCTGATCACAAATTGGTTGACAAACATGTATGTAAATGATTGAAATACATGAAGATGAAGAAAATAAATGGTTAATAAAAGCATCATAATATAATAATACCTCTCTATTTACCAAAACAACATCAAAATTTATGATATGTTGATTTCACGACAATGCTTTGTATTTACATAATCAATAGACTCGTGCTCTAATGGGCCTTGATTTGCACTGCAAGAAATTCAGCAAATTGCAACTCACTAATTGATCATTATTTCATTAAAATCGATCACTAATTCTGCATTGTGACTAATCGCGACGTCCACCAATTGGTCACAAGAAATGTCGTTGCAATTTTATTTGCATTCAAATGTTTATTCTCTCACTATTTTGCGACCATCGGTGTGGATCGTAAGAACAATAAATCAATTGCTATTAGGTACTGACTTAGTCCCCCAAAAGTCAGTTGCAAATCCGTTGCAAACCATTTTCCATATTTTTAATGTGAGTGGTTCCCATCAAGTTATATATAGATGTGAGACCCTAACTCGAGTGCTAAGTCCAATCCATTTAACGAGGTTGAAACATTCATTTAGATTAGATTCATGTGTGAAAGTCTACGTTTTAAAAATAATTGCTACTTAATTTTCATTATAAGGTAAATTTAAGAAAAATTCATTTCTTTGACTCTAAACAATAGTTTTTTTTTTTTTTTTTTTTTAATTGTACTTAATTTTCATAATAAGTAAATTTAAGAAAAAATTTCATTTTCTTTGACGCTAAACATAGTTTTTTTTTTTTTTTTTTATGTAGTATTTGGGCAACGGATATTCGAATTTTTTTTTTTTTTTTTTTTTTAGTATTGGGGAAGGGATATTCGAATCCGGATCTATTCTCGGATCATATATACATTTACTATTAGGTTATGCCTTGTTGTGCGACTCTAAACAATTGTTGAAGTTAGAAAAGTGCAGTAATCTTTGAAACCGATGAGGATTGAGGGACGAAGTGTTTTTGGTCGTAGCAATAATTCAATTAGCCAAAATATTAATGTTTTGGAAAAATAAGATTTGAGATGGAGAGATATAATGCATGGCAATATTATAGAGCAAATAAATAAAATTAAAAGCTATGAACAAATAAAAGAAATAAAAACCAAAATAATAAAAAGAAGGAACATTGCTTCTAATCCTTTTGGGGATTATAAGGCAATCATACTTCTCCCAACCAAAAAAATAAAGAAAATAAAGAATGAAAATAGAAAAAAAGAGGACTTTTGGTGAATTTGGTTTGCAGCTTGAGTTTGGTAATCGAATCTACCTCCTTTATCCCTTTGAACGAGAATCAAAACCGAATAGTCCTAGCGATAGTAAATGGAGGTTCCTTGATTTTAATTTGAAAGTTAAAATCATTTTAATCCTTCAAAATGGTCTAACTGCATGTTACTCTGTCATCAAATCGATTCCATATTTGATCTCTTTTGATATAACAATTCTTGTTCTATTCTTTATTTCATTTTCTCATTCCATATTTCTATTCTCTATTTTATTTTTTACCCATATTAAAGGTAACAAAAATGTAGTCATGTAGAGTCTATCCATAAACTCACCCAAGAAGAGGATCTAATTTTGATTGACGTGCAACCTTACAAACAACATGGACCAAAATAAAAAATAAAAAAAAACAAAAAAAATAAAAAGCAAATCTTGGACCATAGGCCCACGCTCCAACGAATTTGAGCATGTAGGTGGAGCTAGACTTAACTCTAAGGCGAGCAAGCTGGTTTTGGCAGCGATTGAAACAGAGTGGTAGCTATTACGGTCGTCAAGGAGTCCCTACCAGCCAAGAAGCAGGAGCGTTAGTCACTTTCATGCCAGACACCACAATGTCCAATACTAATAGGGCATTAATTGTGTATCCACTTCCCCATCATCCCTTTACTTGCTCATATGCCTTATGTGATGGGATGAATACACAGATTCACTTTTTAATTTTGTGTCGCCCTGAACTTTACAGATGATTTATCGTGTACTTGAACTTTAAATTTTGATATTATTATACACCTTTCGATAGTAATATCAATAATTTTTGAGGTTTTTAATTTTTATATGTAAAATATCGACTTTATATGTAGTTGACATGATTTTTGGACAATAATTTTCATAAATTTTAACTTTTTAATGAGTGTTTAATTAATTTAATTTTGTAAGTTAAAGTATTCAATAAAATAAATTTGAAAATTGAAGTGTTTAATAGGTGTAAAGTTAAAGTATTCAATAAAATAAATTTGAAAATTGAAGTGTTTAATAGGTGTAATTTTATAAGTTAAAGTGTTTAATGAGTCAAAATAAAAATTGAAGGTGCTACAAAATTAAAGTAACAAAGTTCAGAGGTGAATTGATGTATGTGGCCTTATGTGATTTGGTGTGTAATTAGGCTGGCTAAAGGGTTCTCATTTAATTGGATAGGTTTACCCACAATCGATGTAGCTGCACATGGGTCGGATTGAATTGGGTTTACTGATTTAAAGTATTCAATTTTTTTTATGCAGTTTAATGATTTTTTTTTTTTTTAACCTATATGAACCCACAGATCATATAGCAAGTTAGATTGAGTATAGGTTCAATATAAACTTAGGAGTTAAATAAATAACAAATAATATAAATAATTCTAAGTAAAATGCACATATTGAAGAAGAATAACTAACAGAACTAAATCTACTTAGAAAACAATTTTTACAAACCACAATATATTTCAATAATAAAATTTCAAAACAAGTTTAATAATAATAATAATAATAATAATAGCCTACTAAGAAAGACGCAATAAAATTAAAATACTTAATAATATAACTATACATTTAGTTTTAAAGTAGAATATATTTTAATAGCAACATTTAAAATAAATTTCTACTTAAAAGAAAAAGCAAGATTTTGAGAGGCAAGACCTACTAAATATGTAAAAAATTAGTATTTATATTAAAAACTATGAATCAAATTAAATAAACTCAAATAATTTATAATTACACATATATATATTTGATATTATTTAGTGGATTACGTCTCAGCGAATTTACTTACCACAACTCCACGACCCCATCACCATCACCACCATGGCTCCACCGCTATCACCACCACCGCTCCACCACAACCACCTCAACCTTTACTACGACCACCACAACCACCACTCTACCACCACCACCATTACTATATAATAAAAATTATATTTTAGTGTTCAATATCACCACAAAATAAAAATTCTATTTTGTTTTTTTATTTTATTTTAGGAATGGGAAGAATAGAATAAAATCACTAAAATTATCAAAACACCTATAATTTTATATTGTAATTTAATTTATTAATGAAAATATATGAAAAATTAATTTCTAGTGACTTTAACTTTGATTTCGTTACATTATATTTTTTTTCAGCTTACTTTCTTTTAATTTTTTTAGTCCAGATAAATTTATAAATCTAAATAACCTTTAATGAATAACTTTTAGTTTAAATATTTATTTTGTATTAATAATGATGTGGTAATTGTGGTGGAGTAGTTGTTGTGGTACTGCTGGTGACAGAGTGGTAGTTGTGATGGTGGTGGTGGTGGAATTGTGGTGGTGGTAGTGGTGGTGGAGTGATGGTAGTGCGTGCTAATTACATCACATATCTACAAATAAGCATAAAAATTGAGTGATTACATTCCATAAATTTTTTTCAGTGACATGGCCAAAAGTAATAATGATATATTAATTACATTCTATCGCAATACATTTTTTATTGCATTACATCTTTGATTACATTATATCCAACCAAAAATAGCGTTAGAACCTAATTAACACCTTTTAATTATGATAATATGTAAATTTAAGTTATAATATGGATTAGAATATGAAAATGAGATTTTCTAGGTCCATGACCTAGTATAGGCCGAACCTATCCTTGGTAGTGACTTTGACTTATTTTTTATTATTCTTGATTAATTGCATGAGATAATAATATAAAAGAATTGAAAATTAGGCATTATAGTTTTCATGGTATGTGATTAAAGTCTTGGTTTTTTAAAGAAAAATCATGTTTATGTGAAGGTATATCAATTGTTGTAATAATAAGTAAGAATATGATTTATGACTCGAAAATGGGTTTAAGAAGTGTTAATTGATGTTATGAATTGCTTGATAAGAAATGGTATGTTTTGACTTGAAAGAATATAAATTAACTACTTATAGAAGTCAATATCCTATTAGGCATATTTTGTGATTTGCCTCTTTATATCACTTAAAGCATGATATTTATGATTAAGAATCTTATATATGTTTCTATGAATTGTGGATACTTGTGAATTGCTTGGATATCACGTGATTTTCTTGGAATATTAATAAGAATGCTTATGGGATGTTGAGAAGTATTCCATGATTACGATGATTGATTGATGAGTAAGTTATAAAACAGGTTCTATATGTTATGTCTTGTTAATGAGAAATGGATGCTTGAAAACTAAGTATCATTATATAACTTGGTTATGAGAATTTGGTTCCTATGAATAAGATATGAGAAAGCAAGTAAAATTTGATTTCTATGCTAGTCTTATTAATGAGAATTAATGCTTGAATGATAAATATGATTACATGACATGGTTATGAGAATTGATTGATAGGAATAAGTTATTAGAAAGTATGGAAAGCTTGTTTCATATGCTAGATTGCATTATGAGATTTGAATGCTTGATACATAAGAATGAGAATTGACATGATTGTTTCATATGCTAGATTGCATTATGAGATTTGAATGCTTGATACATAAGAATGAGAATTGACATGATTGTTTCATATGCTAGATTGCATTATGAGATTTGAATGCTTGATACATAAGAATGAGAATTGACATGATTGTTTCATATGCTAGATTGCATTATGAGATTTGAATGCTTGATACATAAGAATGAGAATTGACATGATTGTTTCATATGCTAGATTGCATTATGAGATTTGAATGCTTGATACATAAGAATGAGAATTGACATGATTGTTTCATATGCTAGATTGCATTATGAGATTTGAATGCTTGATACATAAGAATGAGAATTGACATGATTGTTTCATATGCTAGATTGCATTATGAGATTTGAATGCTTGATACATAAGAATGAGAATTGACATGATTGTTTCATATGCTAGATTGCATTATGAGATTTGAATGCTTGATACATAAGAATGAGAATTGACATGATGACTTGTTATTGAGTAAACATGCTTGCAAACTACACTTCATTATATCACTTGGTTATATAATTGGTTAAGTGAGTAAATTATGAGAAAGTAATAAAAGCATGTTCCTTATGCTAGAATCCTTATGGGATTTTAATGCTTGGAATTTCAATTATGAGATTTTGACTTGTTAATGTGAAAGTAAGATTATATGATATGAATATATGTGTAAACATAAAAATATAACTTTAAGGCCCTAGTAAGCTTGGTTGGTGTCAGTAGTAGGATAGAGGTGTGGCATGTCATATTCATTTATAAAATACGACTACATAGGACATTCGATGAATGTGATTCTAATATTTGGCCCTTGGTGCTCTCTACTTGAGTTGACGAGCTCCTCTGATTATGTTAAGACTTTTGAGCATGGCTTTCGAGCCCTCTGTTTCTATCTCTGTTTCCTTTATCTATTTATTGAACCTTCTAAGTGGTTATAAGGGCCAAACTAATAAGAAGTTTAATACCTAATTAATAAATATTAAATGATAAGAAATTGTATCTTATTTGAATGCTAACTGCCTAAATAATCAGTAAGGATTGTATCATCTTATGAATGCTATGTACTTATGTAATAAAAATAAGAGTTGTATCATCATATGAATACTAAGTATATAATTTAGAATTATATCATGATGAATAATAAGAGTTTACGAGATATGTCTTTTAATGAAAATAACATAAAGTAACATGATTTGAATGGAAGAATTTGCACATGAGTTTAAGTTTCACATAAATTCTTGAATTATATATATAACTTGTAATGTGTTGAAAACTATGAACCTGCGAAAAGGACTCTGGATGAAAAAGTATGAAACATCATGACTTGGTTGAATGAGTATTTGAAATGCGAAATAGTTTTGTAATTGATTGTTAGTATGAATCCTTGTGAAATTTCAAGAACGTTTGGTTTCATATGAATTTGTAAATTGTTGTATGTGAGGATGCTTGATATGTTATATGACTCTATCTTAACATGGAAGCTCTCTTTCCGAATACTAAATAAGTATACTTACTATGTTTTGCTTGGTGTTAATATGTAAGTTATAATTTTTAATTTCAGGAATTTCGAGCACCAATAAGTATTATTGCTTAGTGCATTGAGTCTTATTATGCGCAGGTAGTTATTAAATGTTGCTGGTCAAAAGCAAGGTTTTTACGTTAGAGCAGAAAGTTCTATTGATAGATTTGGTATTACTTTGTATTAGCTAGTTTTGTTCTAGCATTTATGGCAAGTAATTGAATTATGAAGTTTATCTTTTTATTTAGAGATAGATTTGTAATTTGAATGAATATATTTATATTTAGTTGATTTTACGTATAAGTTGATTAAGTATTTATCATGATGAATGCTTCTACAATATAATTATGGATTTGAGAATTATTAACTTAGTATGATTTATTACGAAAGAGTGACTATTATGATGATACATGAGATTTCAGCACTTGAGAATATTATGATATAGAAATGTTAATACCTTTTCAAGTTTTTGTTAGGTATTATTTTTAGGCAACACTCTTGTATTTTTTTTTTTTTTTTTTAGGAATTTCTGAAATTTTATTTTAAGTATTTGTAAGTTCATTAACAAATGATATTTAAGCATCATAATTTATGATGTTAGTTTAAGCTAGAGTTTAAGCTTGTTCAGTCTATGCCTTCGAGGCCGGTTAATGGGCGTTACATTTATTTTGTGTTCATAAATATTTAGGAGGGTGTATTATATTAAGCCTTTATTAGATTTTAAAAGATTTTAAAATTTTAATGGTATTCAATCTAGATCTTTTTGGAGTCTATTAAAATCTTGTGGTTTTTAATTCAGACTCTTATAAAATATATAAAAATCTGATGGTATTCAATTACGACTTTTTAAAAGTTCATACAAATTTAATGGTATTTAAAAAATTACTAATTTGAAAGGATTTTATAAAATTATTGATTTCGTTAGATTTTAAGGTACTAGGTGTGAATAAAAAAGTCATCCATAAATCCATCTTCGAACCCAAAGATTTTAAAAATATTTTAAAATCTAACAGAATCTTAATCCAATATCCCTTAGTAAGGATGGAAGTGGAGCGGGTACTCGCGAATTTGAAATGTATCCGTGTAAAATTTTACTATTCGTATCCGTTCTAAACCATTTAAATGCTCATTTAAGTACTCGTATTTGAATCCGTTTAAATTTTACTGCTCGTATTTGTCCAAAAATCGTTTAAAGTACCTCTTAAACGGGTAGGATGCCCGCGAATCTTAAGCAATTCAAATTCAAATTTATTTAAAATACATTTACTAATAATGGATAAGGTACTCGTGGATAGGGTACCTGAGGGTACCCACTACTGGACCTGTATAATATAGCGGTTAACAGGTAGCGGGTATCCAAATTTCTATACACGTACCCTGTTTGTATCCATTATTGGTAGGAATTTCACTACCCATATCTATTACAGATAGTAATTTCACTATTTATATTCGTTCTAAATCCTTTTATAATTATCCATATCCTCTTAAACGGATTAGAATGGAGCGGGTACCATAAAATATTTGTACCATTTCCATTCCTACCTCTTAAGATGTAAAACAATGTATTAATTATTGGATTAGTTTTGAATTAATTCATGTGCTGAGAATTTGATATTTTGATAAAGATTAATATTAATGGTGCTGCAAATTTTCAAAATTAATTTGATTATTTTTTGAAATTTTTATATGTTGATTTCAATTAAATAATGCTTTGATTAAATAAAAAATTTAAAAAGCTTTCAAAATAGTCAAAGAAATGAAGAATACAACTTGTCATTGTAGTGGCCAGACCACTAGGCTTCGTAAGCCGTAAGCGAGGAGTAGTGCATCGATTTAAAATTAATATAAAACTACCTCCTTGCGCGAGCTCTAGTAGTTGGCGTAGATCCTGGCTAGTGGTGGTTGCTGGTTTTCGGTTATATATATATATATATTTTAAACCTGTGATTTTCTGGCGAGACGGTCGTCATTCAGTCAATGGACAAGAAGTTTGTGGTTTTCTGACCACATCGCGACTGTTCTAAGAACACAGGTTGGCCACCCGCGACGCTGGTCATTGCAGGTCTTTCACTATCGGTGAAGGTTAGGTTTTAATGAAGAAAAAAATGATTTTGGAGAAGATCATGCATTTACTTTTTGGTCCCTCATTGTTTTAGTTTTCAATTGGACTCCAAAATATTTTAATTTGTTCAATTAGGCCCTGAAATTAATTTTGATTAGATATAGAAAAATCACTGTAATTCCATCAAAGTCAATCACAATCTATAAAAAAAGTCTCACTAATTCTATAAAATTCTATGTAGAATTCTAGTAGAATCCATGGAAATCTTAGAAAATCCTTTAATTCCATCAAACTCAACAATTCTTTTAAAATCTTACACTATCCTAATCCAATGCACCCCTTATTCATAATTAATATTTATAACATACAAGTGGGATAAACCTTGGCTCATACGATATTATGACATATGCTAATAGGTAGACACTATCAGTTATACATTTATTTGTTTCATACAAGCTTATTACAATGATTCATCAATTATATCATTATCCATCCAAAGTACAAATTATACCATGGAAAAATAATTATTTCATCCCTGAGGTTTTATAAAATTAATTAACTCGTCCTTATATTTTTACATATTGGGTATATAGTCTTTGAGGTTTGGTCCCTTCTCATTCAATAATCCTTCCATCAAAAATTTATTGTTTTTTCTGTTAAATGAGATTTAAAAATAAAGGAAAGGAGTGAGAAACATTTTACAATGACAAATGATGCGCTTAATAAAATCTGAGAGGACCCATGTCAACCCATCATCATTGACAACCACCATTTTCTGCAAAGCTACAACTCCATAACAAAATGCAGAAAATTCATGCCTTTTTCATCAACAATTTCACAACAATGGCAGTGGAAACAATTTTCTGGCTCAAGGTGCTCTTTATTGGTCATGAGCTAACATTAAAAATAATTTCCTCATCTAAGTTAACGCAGCTAGTCTAAAATGGTGAAAATACCATACAAAAAATTTGTACTAAAAATTCATCAACTAAGGCATTTAACAAATTATCTTTGATAAATACTTCATCACTCAAAAAGTATATACAGTATAAATGTATGCAACGGAGAGGTGACATATGAACTAACTTGATCAAAGGTAGCTCGATCAATGGCAGATCCAAACCATCCATTGGCACAGATCTTAAGAACACCCAGAATCAAACACAGGCCACAAAACACAAAGAACATCAATCAACGACACCTTGGATTCGTGCTAAACATGTTAGATTATTTTAATAATCTGTATGTGGCCCATGTGATTAAAGGGCTGGTTCTAATTAAGGTGGCCCAAGATGATGGTTATTGGGCTTAAACACCTGGATTCGTGCTAAACATGTTAGATTATTTTAAATAAATCTGTATTGTGCCCATGTGATTAAAGGGCTGGTTCTAATTAAGGGTGGCCCAAAGAATGATGTTATTGGGGCATTAAATGGATAAGAGCAGTTAGAGTTTTAATACATTCCGTCCTCCTTAAAAGATAAAGGAATCAACAGATTAGGGTTAGATACAAGAAAAACGTAGATCTGCTGTTACGGTGAGAATCGAATTGTCCCAAGCGGAGGTAACCCATAACATAGATCTGCCTGTTATGGATCAAGTACGCATTTCCGTTGTATTGTATAATTCTTGTCAAATTAAAATTCTATGAACAATAGATCTGGCTATATTAAAGTTTATTCAACATGTGGTATCAGAGCCTGTACCTGTTCTAGATTTGTATGATAGCGTTTTGTTTAGCTTAATTAATGAAAATTAATTTATATGGTATAAGCGAAGATAAAATTATAGAAATTTAAAAACTATTTGTTTTCTTTATGCTTTATAAATTATTTTGTTATTATTTATAGAAAATGGTTATGACATATTATTGGGTTATGTCGTTAAAGTTTTGAGATATTAATTTAATATCATAAAAATAAATCAATGTTTAATGAATGGAAAACTTGTTAGTCACCAAAGTGGCCTTGTTTGGATTGTTTTAGATATTGATTATGCAGTTTTCAATTGTTCACTTGTTTGGATTGTTGTTAGAATTGAATATGCAGTTTTCAGTTGTTCATATTTGTGTGATGCCGTTATATGACATGAAAGTGAAAAATTGAAAAACTAATTGAGGCTCGTGTTGAATTATAATTTTGTTAGGTTACCCTAAAGGTAGAACCATAATTATGATCAATGGCAATTAAAATGGCATTAAAGAGACTTATCATTGTACGAATTAATATGAATGTATATCCAAAGATAACATGCATATTGTATGGAGCATTATTGAATAGTCGAATGGAATAAAAAAAATAACTGGATTACAGAAAGGAGCACGGGCGTGCTTCTCTCTAACTTGCATATAGGCTCGCAAGTTGCTCCACAATGAAAGTCTATTAAAGTATTTTTCTTCTAGGCATCATTATTGATTAAAGCTATGCATTTAAATATTATCCAAAGGTGAATCTAGATGCATAATTAAAGTTGTTATTTGTTTGAATCCATTTTATGTTTTATTTACTCCAAAGCATTAACGTATGAGTAATGTGTAAGTTGCGCTTCCTTAACATGTTTGCTATGGCAACTAGGTTGGATAAGTTCAATGGAATTGAACTATGCTGATTGGTTCCGAACAAATCCCATTTATCAAGTTAGGATTTCTGACACTGGATGTGGCATTAGTCTCTGAAAAAAGCCAAGCAGCCATTACAGAACCAACACTGAAGCTGACAAGGTCTCATTTATGAGGCCTTGGGAGCGTCTAAACAGGCTAAAGCTTTTGAAACTTAATGAGGATGACAATGGCTGAAAATGTTAAGCGCATCAAATGCCCAGAAAATAGACAATGCTAGAAGAAGTACATTGCTGAAAAATTAAAGGAAATACTCCCATCGGACAGTAGCTGACAAGTCCATCGTAGATCCTGATGAGTGAGTGACGAACCAAGAAGTTATGAATTGGTCACAATCCAATTCATGATCATGTTGACTGCATGCAGAAATTTGTGCAGCCAAACTTAAAATATAATGGAATGGATGTGAGTGAATCCTTTTTAGTTCAATTTTATTATTTAACCTCACTTCCTCTTGAGTTTGGTCAGTTCCAAGTGAATTACACTACCCTTAAAGGAAAAAGTGGAACATTCAAGAAATCAAGACCATGTTTGATAACAAGAGGTAGGGAGACTGAAAGAAATTGAAGAACACTCCATCAATCTCAAAGTTTTCATAATGGAGCAGCAGTCAAGCAATAACAAATCAGGGAAGTAAAGGCAAGAAAAAGGGATAAGTGCCCCCAGGAAGGTTATATGAGGGCCAAATTCCATAAGGAATTGAAGTGCTAACTTCTGTAGGAAAGGAATGGTCCACTTCAAGAAGGATTGTCCTAAAAGGAAAAGATTTGGGTTGAAAGAAAGTATACTTTATATTTCAGTATGTTTTGAATCAACTCTTATTGAAGTGCCTAATTAATACCTGGTGGTTAGAATTCTGGTGCAACTACTGCATGTGTCTCATTATAACAGGAATTTCTTTCGATCCAAACCCATAAACGAAACTGAAAAGTTCCTATTCATGGGAAACAGATATGAAGGCACGAATAAGAAGAATTGGGAACCTTGAATTAGATTTGATCGCTGGACACTGGTCGTTATCTGGATCTTGAAAAGTGTCTTATGTTCCTAAATGTGCTTAAGAAATCTAGTTTCTGTAAAGGAGGAGTTGGGATAATGTGGTTTCAAGTTTTAAGATTTGGTATATGGTGTTTTTCATATACAAAACTTAAGTTAACAATTATGGTTTGGTACTTTGATTGATATTTGTATCGTTTTAAAATCTTTGATGCTGAATTTATTGAATCCTCTGTGTAATGTTGAATCACAATAGTAGGTATTAAAACGTAGTGCAACATAATGAATGTTCTGCTTTCCTGTGTGGCATCAAAGGTTAGGTCCAGACATATCCGAAGGAATAGGAGTTTGAGGTTAGTGAAAGTGGAATCTTGCTTTCAATTGGATTTCATCTGACTGGGACGTGTGTATAGATTGCATTAAGAGGTAAGCAAACTAAGCAACACATTAGCCACAAGAAGCAGTGAATTGCTTGAACTTAATTACACACTGAATTATGATGTGGCCCTTTTGATGTTCCCTCTTTGGGGTGGTGAAAAAATATTTATTACCTTTATCGATGATTGCTCACGCTACGGTTATTATATTTACGTGCATGAAAAGACTCAATTCAGTGGATAATAACTTGAGATATTCATTAATGAGGTAGAAAGGCAGTTAAATGAAAAGTTAAGTGGTGAGAGTTCTGATAGATGTGGTTGAATATTAATGGTAAAATTAATTGAAAAATGGAACAAATGTCCAGGTCCATTTGCAAAAGAAGTTCCTTGAAAGTCGTGGCATTTGTGCACAATACACAATGCCGGGTACACCTCAATAGAATGGTGTAGCTGAAAGGCGAAATCATACTCTTATGAAAATGGTTAGGAGTATGTTAAGTAATAGTAATGTACCTTTATCATTATGGATGCTGAATAATTGTACTATACCTTTATCATTACGGATGCATGCATTAAAGACTACTACATATTTACTTAATAGGGTTCCTAGTAAAGTAGTTCCTAAGACCCCTTATGAATTGTGGACAGAAAGGAAACCTAGTTTAAGGCATTTTCATGTTTGGGGTTGCCCAGCAAAAGTAAGGATATATAATCCACATGAAAAGAAGCTTGATGCTAGAACGGTTACAGGATTTTTCATAGGATATCCTGAAAAGTCAAAAGGGTACAGAACCATAGTATGAGAATTGTTGAGTCTGGTAATGCTCGGTGTATTGAAAATGGCTAAATTAGTGGGAGTAGTGAACCACGTAGAGTGAATATGCAAGAGATTCAGATTGAAAATCCAACTAAGCGGAGGTATCAAAGGCAAAGAAGGCCAGTTATTTCTAGTGATTATGTGGTTTACTCACTGTTTAAACAACATGGTTGAACAACAAAAGACAACAATTCCGAACTCACACAAAAATGACCATATAAATGAGGAACCAGCAAATAATGAAACAAGTCACTGAATGATCAAGGGTGGTTTTCACAAGAAAAGCAATTACGAAGGTCACAAAGGCAAATGAAGCCAGCTATTCTAGTGATTATGTGGTTTACTCACTTGAGCAAATGATGTGAATTGACATGAGTAAGGGAATCTAGTCTCTTTTGCCAGAAAGCCCATGGAATGTGATAATTCTGAAAAAGTGGTTTAAATGCCAATGAAGGAAGAAATGCAATCAATGAGTGACAATCAAAGTCGTGGGAATTTGAGTCGAGTTGCCTGAGGGTCAAACAATTTGGTTGTAATGGGTTTTTAAAAACGCCAAACGGGACCTCTAAGGCAACATTGAAAGATATAAGGCCAGACCGTGTTGCTAAGGTTACACTCAGAAGGATGGCATTGATTATAAAGAGACCTGTTTCTCCAGTTTCCAAAAGAGGAACTTCTTTAAGAATTATTTTGGCTTGGTGGCTCATTATGATCTAAGCTTCACCAATGGATGTAAAGACAGCCGTTCTTAATGGTGACTTTAAAGGAGGAAGTAAATAATTGGACCAACCAAGATGGGTTTGTGTCGATAGGAAAGGAAAACTTGGTTGGTGTAAGTTAAAAGAAAGTCAATATTATGGTACTGAAGCAAGCCTTTCCCGTCAATGGTGAAGTCTTAAGTTCAAATAAATACCATCACTGTCAATATGGTTTTAATAAGAAAAACACTGTTGATCGGTGTATTTATATGAAGTCAGCGGGAGCAAGTCATTATATTAGTCCCTAATATGGTTGATGACATTCTTATTGCTGCCGAATGGTTGGGTTGTTTGCATTGATGTAAAGGGTTTTCTCTCTAAGAACTTTGAAATGAAAGATACGGGGAGAGCATCCTTTGTGATGGGAATAGAAATAATCCGTGAATAGAATTCACAAGGAACTGTTAGAATTGGACTGTTAGGATTGTCTCAAAGAGCTTACATTGATAAGGTATTAGAGAGATTCAGAATGGAAAAATGCTCCGCAGGAATAGTTCCAATTCAGAAAGTAGATAAGTCCAGCGAAATGCAATGTCCTAAAAATGGATTGGAACGTAAAGACATGGAGTCTATTCCATATGTGTCAGTAGTTGAGAGCTTAATGTATGTTCAAACATGTACTCGACTGGATATTAGTTTCGTCGTAGGAATGTTAGGGTAATATCAATATCAAAGTAATCCTGGGATGGACCATTGGAAAGCTGCAAAGAAAGTACTTAGATATTTACAAGGCACTAAGGATCATATACTCACTTAGAGAAAGTCTACCAATCTCAAAGTGGTGGGATACTCGAATTCAGACTATACCGGTTGTGTAGATTTGAGAAAATCTACATTTGGCTACTTGTTTCTCCTAGCTGGATGAGCAGTTTCATGGAAAAGTGGAAAGTAGTCTGTTATTGCTACTTCCACAATGGAGGCTCAATTTGTGGCATGCTTTGAGGCCATTGTTCATGCATTGTGGTTGTGGAACTTTGTCTCAGGTGTAGGCATTGTCAACAGAATAGCTAGACCGTTGAGAATTTACTGTGATAATTCCGCAGCTGTTTTCTTCTCTAAGAATGATAGGTATTCTAAGGGTGCAAAGCACATGGATTTAAGCAAACCACATGCATTTAAAGTACCTATCTGTGAAAGAAAGAAAGTGCAAAAACACAAAGTGGTCATTGAGCAATCGGTACTGATATGGATGAAGCGGATGCCGCTAAATAAAGGCTTACCCGCGCCAAAATCTTCAAACTGGCCATGTTGATAGATGGGCATTATGAGATAAGTCCTTGTTAGCATGATGTTTATAACTTGTATATATATAATATAATATATATATATATATAGAGTTATACTAATATATATAATATATATATATATAATATATATATATATATATATATATATATATATTACATATGGTGTTGCTCCCATATTAATTGTGAACACTTGGGAATTCAATTTAAAGATGGATGTGTTTTGCTTATTTATGTGTTATCCACATTATAGATTTATACAATAATAGTTTGAGTGAGATAACAATAACAGTTGATTGTAACAATGTATTGATTGTTGAATAGTTTCTCTACTAAAGTTTTATGAATTGAAGTGGTCTGTGATATATGGAAGAAATCATGTCGTTCAATGACGTGTTACCGCCATAATCCGATCATCTTAATTTAAATTAAGGTAAACATGATAGACTCAAGAAATGCACATGGGCCAAGTGGGAGATTGTTAGATTATTTTAATAATCTATATGTGGCCCATGTGATTAGCCCATTTGATTAAAGGACTGGTTCTAAATTAAGGTGGCCCAAGATGATGTTATTGGTGCTTAAATGGATAAGAGCCAGTTTAGGGTTTTTTAAATACGCTTCTCCCTCTGCTTATAAAAGATAAAAGGAATCAACAAAAAAAAATGGGTTAACACAAGAAACGTAGATCTGCTAGTACCGGTGTGAGAATCGAAATTGTCCCAAAACGAGGTAACCCATAACCATAGATCTGCCATTATGGAAGCAAGGTATCGCTTCCGATTATTGTTATTCTTGTCAAAAAAAATTCTATGAAAATTATGGATCAAGGTACGCTTCCGATTATTGTATATTCTTGTCAAAAAAATTCTATGAACAATAGATCTGGGCTATATTAAAGTTTATTCAACAAAACAGGCTCAAAGTGGAGCCTCTCCGATGAGTTGAAGTGCAGAGAGATATATGAAAGGTGAAAAACTGAGGGATTTGGATGAGAAAATTGTGGGTGGGTGACTCAAAGGAATCAACTCGACCCGGTTCGCTTCGTTCTCCTTCTCCTCCTCCATCAAATCCGAACCCTCAATCAATGCATCAGCCACCATGATCTCATAGACAGGCTCTGATTTTATTTATTTATTGAGTTTGTACAGTTGCGAGAATGGAGATGAAGGAAAAGAATGGTAATATTGGCTTTAATTTTTTTCTTATCATAGGGGTATACTTGCCTTTCACTAAGCATTTAACAGGCAAAATAACAAAATTAGACAGAATGACCATTTAATGAGACTAAACCAAACCTCAATGATTAAACACCTAATATATAAAAATGCGAGGACGAGTTAATTAATTTTATAAAACCTCAGGGACGAATTAATTATTTAGCCTAAGTGCACACTGATTTCATGCATCGCTCTATTACCCCATCACCATATTACTTACAGTAATAAGAATCATCACCACATAACAAAGTTGTGGCTCACGGGTTGAATACATAGTTTAACCCATTATGTTTAACAAAAAAATCTTACGGCATTCTAAATTTTAAAATTGACTTGTGGCAACATAAACTTTTCTTTTTATAATAATCTCATATCTTGTTCGCTAAAAATAATAATTTTTAAGGTTTTCGACTTTTATTTGCAAAACTAGTTTTAATGAATGTGCATTGCACATGTACTCATTTTTTATACTTGTGATTTAATTTTTTTTATATACAATATATAACAAAAGTATAAAAATTGATCAAATAAAAGAAAGTTATAAGCATAAATTATAATAATTGACACTTTACAAGATCAATAAAAAATAAAATTTATTAGAAAAATAATTGAACCAAATTATTTTAAAAAAAATTGTAATCACAAATAATTGATAATTAACACATTAGAAATTGATTTTTATTTTATTATCTTAATTTATAGTTTCATAGATACAGAAATGTGAAAAATATAAAGAAAGATAATTATAATTTGTTTGACAAAATCAAAGAAAAATATATAGCATATAACATTATTAATCTCACGTTTAATATCTATAATATATAATATCAATACTTATCATTTAAGTTATATGTGATTTAATATAACTTTTTACCTTTCATCAAAATTTAAAATGTTCAAACATTTATGTTAACACTAATATAATTATATATAATATTACAGATAATATTAACTTAAATATGTATAGATAATATCATGTTCAATAAATTTAATTAGAATAATTTTCTAGCTACATAATCAACTTACTCAATTAAAACATATAACTATAATCTTTTGTAATAATAATTATTTTATTTTATTAGCCAATAGAATTTAGATTTAGATACGAAATTGATATAACAAATTCAATTAAGTTACCTTTATTTTTTTAACCAATGTAAATTAAAAAGTTTTAAAGCTTTTTTTTTTTTTTTTTTTTTTGTTACCTTTATTTTAACCAATGTAAATTAAGAAAAGTTTTAAAGCTTTTTTTTTTTTTTTTTTTTTTTTTTTTTTTTTTTGTTAAAGGTATTTTTGTCAACTCTAATATTCCCCTTCCCATTCCCCTTAAATATATATATATATATATAGCATTACGGTGAAGGATTGGTGATGATACAAGATTAGATAATGAATTCAAGTTAAACTTGTCAAACACCACTTTGTAAAACAATCAACATCATTCTTTCTATCATAATTAAAATCATGATATTGAAACTTTGATAACCCGAGATAAATAAAAAACACTTAATTAATGTTATTACTTACTAATGGGCTGAATGCATAAATTCACCCATGGACTTTGCAACTTTAACCTTGTGAAGCCTAAGCTTTGCAGATGATCTATATCCCCTTGAACTTGTAAACTTTGATAATCTTACACACATTTCGACACTAATATCAATAATTTTCTAATTTTTATTTGTAAAATATTGACCCGATATATAGTTAGCATGACTTTTGTAACAATAATTTTCATAAATCTTAACTTTTTATTGAGTACTTAATTGATCTAATTTTGCAAGTTGAAATGTTCAATAAAAAAATTTTGCTTATTGAATTGTTTAATAGATGTAATTTTATAAGTTGAAGTATTTCATAAGTTAAAGTAAAAGTTGAGGGTGCCATAAGATTAATCTGTTAGAGGTAGGGTAAGATTGGGGTAACATGAGAAATAAATTGGGCCATCGCGAAGCAAGGACTCAATTACCCCTAACAAAGAATCATTAAATTTGTTATGGTTCTTATCTCTTAAACAGATGACTGCATCTGTGTTTAGCCCTAGTCTGGTGGCTGGCTTCAACGCCACTTGTATCATTCCTATATGAAGGAAATTGTACTTTTCTTGATGTTTTGTTAATAATTCTTTATAAAACAGACTGAAAGATTGGGACCCTTCATGAATTGGAACTGCTTGTTCCACAGTTTTCACCACATAATCAAATTCAAACATAAAATTTGTACTTGACTTATATATCATATTAGAAGAGACTACAGGTAATTTCCAGTTACTTAGACTAGTATCTATATCTTCTGCTAAGATCACTTCTTTATTTTTTGCTTTTTTATTAGACTCTGTACTAGATTGAGAACTAGAACTCCTAGACAAGCTTCCAAATAGTCTGTCCATATCTTTAGATCACTGTCAACGCTTTACTCCTTTGCCTTAACGCCCAACCTTGGCTTAACATGGCAATCACGGATACACGACTTTGGTTTCACTAAAGATTTAGACAACTTATTCAGCAACTTGGTTCTGATACCAGTTCGTGGCCCAGGAGAAATTACTGCCTTAAGAGTTGATTCAAAAATTGGATATTAAACAGACCTAGTGTTCGTTCCGACTCTCTACAATCACAATACTCATTATGACTTTCTAGATGTTCTTCAAAAATATTATTACCAGTCTCTAATAATTCTTGTCTAAATCTTCTAATTTCGTTACGATTAGTAATATCAATCACAATAGCAGAATCAATATAAGACATATAATATTATTAATAAAAACTTACAGAGAATTCAAGATTGTTACAAGCCAAACAGATTTGAGCAAGCTGCTCTTCAAATTCAAATAGCTTATTCTGAAGTTTACTAACTTCAGCATACATACTTTCTAAGTTATCCAGATTTGAGAAAGAGAGAATACAAGAGAAAAGCTTACAAGAAAACTCGATGCTTCTAACTAAAACTATGATACATATTTATAAAGGGAGAGGGTTTGTCTTTGACGTCATGGCTTACGTCTTTCTTGAGACAAGATAAGGTTCGCTTTTATTTTCTTTAGCGAAAGGAGAGATGACAGCTGTATTTTTTTTTTTATCCTTTTGGAATCTAAAAATCATACGGATCTTGGCTGTCAATAAAGATATCTTCATTCATTGTGTCGTCTTCTGGCTTAAGAGAATCTTTTTCTTTATCTAGCCTGTCGTGTCTTGATCTTGATGACTCTACTTTCTCTTTACCTTTTGAGCTGGCAAAAATAGTATATTCTTCTCCTATAGCTTCAAATAATTGATTTCTAATTTCTTCTTTAGGTATGCTCTGAAGGAGTTCTTTCAGTACCTCAGACAAGTTTAATGATGATTTTTCTTCAATAGTTTTTTCTTTAGCTGGAATAGGCTTCTTTGCAAAATGAATTAGTCCTCTGCTGGAAAATACTGATGGGGGATTAAAGAAGTTGCACTTATCCCACCATCGCAACAGAATTCTTCAAACTAACCATGGGACCTCTACTTTTGAATCTTCAAATTTCTTTTGATTTTTAAAGACAATTATATAGTCCCATTTAATGATCCAAGGAATTTTATATGCAAAGGTTAATATTAGCCTTGGGTTTATTAAGGTCCTATTTACTTCACAGAATTGTTCATAAATTGTCCGAATTTTATTAGGCATGACTATGGGAAATAACCCCCAATAATAAAACCATTCTTGAAACTAGAGAGAAAACTCCCATTCTTCTTTAACGAGATTAAATGCTATAAACCAGCTAAATCTTCTCTTTTGGTTTTCATAGCACAAGGCTTTGTTCCATGCCTCCATATAATCGAACTAATTAAAATGTCGGGGTCTTCCAAGCTTTAGTTCTTTAGTTTGGAATGGATCGTCACCCCAGTCTCCTTGAGAAAACACTATCTTAATTATGAATTTACTATAAGCCCGTTCTCCTTCTCCTCTAACTGTTGGTGTAATGGTTACCGAACTAGTTTCTTCCAAGACGGACCGGTAGAATAAGTAGTCTTTTGGAAGATAAGGATACCTTAAGTGATTCTAAGTATAGATTTTTTGCAACCTCGTAGGGTGGCAATTCTGCATGTCTTTTCGTAATGGGCACCAGATGAGAGTGATAAATTGGAATCTTCTTCATTAGGTCCTCTTGTGACATCCTACCGAGTCGAGTCTTAGCATAGAGTCGAGTAGTCGAGTTGAGTCGAGTTGAACCAAACCCAGTTGGGGTAGAATGGGTTTATAAGTGGATGGAGTTTACTTTGAGTGAGAGGAAAAAAAGCATTCGAAAGCAGTATGGGTGAGGATTGATTGCATTAAAAAGATCAGCTTGGGTATTAAGTTGTAGCTTTTTAACTTTGAGAAAGGTACCATTTAGGAAAGTTTTGACAATGAAAAATCCCTTGATTTGTTGATGATGGCCCTCCTACCCGTAATACTGCATTTTATCACTTTCCCATTTTTCATGTTATCTCATCTTCTTCATTTTGCTTCCTTTCCTCTTCCACCGGTACTTCAATTTTAATGGTAGTTAAGGCCTTGAAACTTCAATTTTTTCTTCTTGTATGCCAAGTAGAGGTAAACCGTTCTTGGAAGTTACATAATTGAAACCAATTGGTGCTATTGTTTGAGAATTCTTATGTATAGAGGTGAAGGGAGTTCTAAGAGTTGTTAGCAGAAAAGAAAGCTAAAGGGAGGCTCAAGCTTGTTGGAGTAAAGGTTTGATATCTCTTGTCTATTTTTCATTTTCTTTGACATGAGATTGTGTGTGTGTTGCCGTATTGAGACAATCTTGCTTTATGTGAGGTGGGAGGACTGGTAGGGGTAATGGTTGAGGAAAACAGGGGAGAGCGTGGGCGAGGAAACAGGCGGAGGTATTGAATAAATGAAGCTAATCTTGAGTGATGTTTTATGTTGGTGAAACAGGGTTTTGCTGAAATTACCCAGTTAAAAGTTCATCTTGATTTGGACCCCAATAATGATGGAATTAGGAAGTTAGTCATAGAAGAGTATTTGTTCCTCTATGTGTTAGCTTTACCATGCGCGTTTTGAAGATCATTCAGAATTGGAGTTGTATATTGAGAGATATGACCAAAAGAGTACGAGGACAGTGCAGGCTGGAAGCGAATGCGCAGCGCCGGCGGAAATTGCATGACGAGTTCGCGTTTTGCCTTCTCGCGCTTCGCGAATTTTGAAACTACGCCTTCGCGACTTCACCTTGAAACTCTCTGACTGCTGCATGTTGGCACATCGTCGCGCTCGACGGACTTTCAAGTACGCGCTCTCGAAAAACTTGTGTTTTCATGCATTTTGGACTTCGTGTTTGCAATTGCAAATTGTATTCCTTTGCTTCACTTATATGCTCCAATCATTAACATCAAATACAACATGTAGAACATGTATTCAAAAACAAACATGGCAAGCAGTGTGCAAAGTGATTGTGGAAATCAAATAACATTAATTGAATTTATGAAGTTATTGAACGTCATTGAATATGATGTTGTGTTATATATTGACGTAATACCAAGCATTATGCTCCATTAGAGGTTAGGTTAGAAGAAACCATGTAGATAAGGCTATGTCGCGACATAGAAATAGCCAGAGTCTGCAGCCTCATACGAGTTTGAAGTTACTCCCGGCTACAGGCCGGTTGAGTGGATATGATTCTATGATGGGGCCATAGCAGCCAAGGCATGACAGTAGTCATCCAGTTTCATACAGTTTTGCTTTCACTCGGTTCCACTATAACCTTTATGGAGCCATACAGATATCTGACATAAACATTTCCATGGAAATAATACAGGTTATATTTATTAAACAGGCGTACAAAAGATAATTAAGGTAGTCATGAAAAGTATCATGATTGTGTTGTGCTTATATTGTGCCATATGTGTTTACATGGTTCTTCTATACATGATGGTGTTTAATTGTTTCGTTATCTGTTTGAATATCCACTAGCTTGATTTGCTTCAGCGGAGTTACCTGGTTTTTAACTCGCAGGTTTTGGATTTGGCCGTAGAAAGTCTGCTTTACCCAAACTGCTGCAGTTTCATCTGTTAGAAACTCAGGTCTTCAGGGTAGGCGTACTCATTGGATGATGTATCTTTGGTCTACCCTTTTATTGGCATGTACAGGGCACTCAGTTGGGCCCATTTCATCTTGGTAAAAACTAGTATCATGTTTTGTTAAAATATAAATTACATATTGATACAACATCAGGCGATGCTATTATATTTCAATATGTACATTATGACCTCAGGCATGTCAGGTACCGATTACAAGGTCAACCAGTTGTGGACTGTGTAAGCCGTACTCGGTCGGGTATGACTTCAGCATGTCAGACCATACAGTCAACCAGTGTGTAGCGTCTCGGTTCGGTTCATTCGGGTTTACGGGTGGACCGGGAAGGGGTGTTACACCTCTAATGTCTGCTTCATAAGTTTCTTTTCTTGGTTTGTCTGGATTTTTAAGTAAAAAAGTTCAGGGGTGAATTTATATATTCTACCATTACTAATTTCAATAAAGTTGTGACTAATGTAAGTGTAAAAGTGATTATATGATACTTAAGCATGATTGTATAACTCTTACTTTAAAATTATTACTTCTAATGTCAAATAGAACTAATAATTACATAAAATATGAATTTTCTCTCTTATTTAGAGTTAGAAAGTAATTTTTAGGATCAATATAAATAAAAATACTGCAAAATAATATGATGGTTGTAAGCAAAAATATTACAGAATACAATACATAATTATATAGAGATGTTGACACCTGTGCAAAAAAATTTATTATTGTACCAAGAAAACTAATATAATATAAAGAGTAAATTCATCAATAACAAACTACAGTATAAACTTTTTCTATTTGATTTGAAGGAGAGTGAATAGTGCATAAAAATTATGTTAGCTAAACCTAATTAAAAAATTCTGTATTAATTAAAATTTTTAATTTAAATATATATAAAAATCTTTCAATAAATATGATAAAAATATTTAAAAATTGACTCTTTGTTAATTTATAGAAAATATTAGTTTTCCGTTTAAAAAAGTAGTTCATATAATCAAATGTTTTAATTTTCTTAATATCCTCTTAAATTGCATCATCTTAAAAAATTTTTTTATACCATCATAAATTGAAATCATAAAAATGAATATGTATTCTTAATAATATTTATTATATAATATTACCATATTCAAAAAGATATTCAAACTCTTAATGATTTTTGATAAAATTTAATTTTTAATAGAATATGATTTTGAATTTAAATAGGAAACAATATATTCAATCAAATTAAAAATTTCTTAAAAATAATAATTTATTATTTTATCTAATCAAAATAAAAGACAATTTATCTTTTTTGGTATAAACCACCAGTATCTAAACCCTATTACCAAGGACCGTCTAATTCTGCTTGGGATTTAGTCATAGTTAAGACTCCTCACATCTCCCTACAGATGTGTTTAGTAAGGATCAAAATCGAGAGCTCTTCCCATATATCTAGCCTGCGTTGTCAACTAAGTTATAACCCATAGGTAAAAACAATTTATCTTTATTAAAATACATTGATAGTTTATTCACAGAAGGTATTTAATTTCAATTATTAGTCTATTAAATTCAATTAAAGATTCAATTAAGAACACATTTTTTATTTTTAACCAATTAAATTAAATTACATTTATTTTTTAACCAATAAGACGAAAATCCGTAAAGATATTTTTGTTAAACCACAAACTTAGTAGAGGCGCTTTCGCAATCTCAATGTTCTCCCTCCCTATTCCCATTTATATATACTCCCTTCATCCCAAAAAGATAGTCCACTTTTTATTTTCACACAGATTAAGAAAGTAACAATTATTATGGTTAAAGGACAATTTTATTCATAATAGTTTTTCTACTATGCCCATCTTAAATAACAAATGAGTAATTATTATATTGAAATGATAAGTAAGAATTAATGAGGGTTATTGAAAATAAGATAAAATTTAATAAAAGTATAATAGATAATTTAAAGATTAACTATAATGCAAAAAAAGAAAATAGACTATATTTTGGAACAAACTAAAAAGAAAAGATGGACTATCTTTTTAAGCGGAGGGTGTACTATACATTACACATTATATATTACATATTAGATTTTTTTTTTTTTTTTTTTTTTTGAACAAAACCTAAAGAAAAAGATGGACTATCTTTTTGAAGCGGAGGGTGGTACTATACATTACACATAGTAATACATATTAGATTTGTTTTTTTTTTTTTTTTTTTTGAGAATCCCAATGGTCGTCTTAAATATTAAAAATTTGGCAAAGATTTTTTTTTTTTTTTTTTTTTTTGAAATCAATGGTTCTAAATATAAATTTGGCAAAGATTGATTTTTAACAACAAAATTTTGACCTATTTTAACCACTAATTAGCGAAGTTAGTCAATTGTTTCATTATTGTATGTAAGGAATTCATAGTACCTTTTACAATATTAATTAATGGACAATTTTTTTATTTAAAATTAGATTAAACTTCCTAATAGATAACTGATGAAATATAACTACATTTATTTTGCAACTAATAAAATTAAAGTCTTCAATGATATTTTTATTAATTCATAAACTTAACGGATGCAGTTAATGTACTTCATTCGTATTTTTATATATTATTATTATTATAGAATTACAGATTGAATAATAATTATGGGAAAGCATTAAAGGATCACTATAATTTTTTTTTAAAAAAAATTATAATTGAAAAAATTATTCTTTTGTCAATTATCTAAATAATTAAAATTATTTAGTGAAAAAATTAATTAATACTTTATTTATTTAAAATGACAAAGGAAGTGGAAAAAAAATTGTATAAAGTGGTACTTGAAATAAGAGAGAGGAGTTAGGAATATTATTTTAGTGAAAAACAACACAAACGTTAAAGTGATATAAAAGATATTATATAGAAAATAAAATTTTAACTATTAATTAAAACAGAAAAATAAATAATTAATTTATACATTCTGAATTCCCAATATGAACACTTAATTTAATAAAATACCAATAAAAAGTTTTCTAATTAATATTATATAATTTTAATTCTTAATAATATTTTTAATCAACCAATAAAATACTAATAAAATTAAAAGTTTCCTAATCAGAATAGGCTAAATCATCCTTAATGATATTTTTAATCAACAATAAAATACCAATAAAATTAAAAGTTTCCTAATTAGAATGAGACTATATTATCCTTAACGATATTTTTATTCAACCAATAAAATACCAATAAAAATTAAAAGTTTCCTAATGAGAATATGATTAAGTTATCTTTAATGATATTTTTAATATAATTTTAATCAGCCAATAAAATTAAAAGTTTCATAATTGAAATATGACTAAATTACCTTTAATGATATTTTCAATTAACCAATTAAATTAAATGTCTGTAGAGGCATTTTAGAGACTCAATATTCCCCCTCCATTCGTATTTTTATATATACTAGTTTTTTTTATGATATGTCTTGCACGTTGACTATGCTCGTTATATATTGGTACTCTTTTAATTTTCTTTTATCCATATAATATTAAAGATAAATTTTTGTTTAGATTAAAATAAATACACTTACTTAATTTGTATTGGACTTTATCGTACAAGCTACTTGTAATGCTACTTCTTGTATAATTAATTCTATTTTTTTTATAATGAAGTGGTCTCAAAATAAAATTCAATCAAATTCCTAAACCTAATCTTCAGTCCCTAATTTATAAATGCACATTCTTAAAACCTTAATAAATGCTCGAAAAAAAATCAAGTCATCACTCAATCTCTAACCTCCTGCCTTCACCTTCAAATCAATATCTATATACAACTATAATAAAAATAATAATAATTTATTTTTTACTACTAGATAAAGAAAAGAAACGAGCAGATGATTTGAATTGATAATTGTAATTACTTTAGCTATAATGACAATATTACTTATCCAGTATATTAGAGAAAGGATTATATAAATATATATAAATTCTTGAAACTCCAAAAAGTGACACAAAATAGAAATATGTAGTTCTTATTTTTTTATTTTTTAGTTTTATAAACACTATTTTCTTTCAAATCAAACAGATTTAGAATATAATAGAAAAAATATTAAAAAAATTAAAAATGAATAATCATCTAGAGGTCATCTATTTATTGCAAGGAATATATAAATCTCTTACTAAATTAAAGTGAAAATAGTTACAAATTAATTCAGTGACGAAAAAGAAAATAAAAAATAAAAAATTATTATTAAGAATAGAATTCTTTTAAGAACTCTAACATATAATAAGAAATAAATTATATTAAAAAAAACTAATTTGAATTTCAAAAATCAACCATTTCTTTAACTGAAAATGTTGTAATTTAATGAAATTTTATGTTAATAAACCAAAAAAAAAAAAAAAAAAAAACTGAAAATGTTGTGTAAGTATTAATGAAATTTGTATGTTTAATAAAACCAAAAAAAAAAAAAAAAAAAAAAAGAAAAAAAAACAAAAAAAGAGATTAAAAAAAAAAAAAAAAAAAAAAAGAGATTATATTCAATTCAATAAATGAAAATTACAAAGCAAATAATGCTAGGATCTAATTTTATTTTCTTATTTTTTCTAAGTTGCAAATTTAAAATAAATAAGTTCATTAATTAATAAAGAAATTAAATAAAAGAAATGTTCTATACTCATCAAATAAACAATCAATTTTCCCCACAACCATACAGAAAAAGAAGAGTATACTTTTTTTATTATTATTATCTTTTGTGTGTTTATTTAAAAAATAATTTTTAAAAACAATAAAATATAAATTTTCTTTTTTATCTTAACCACTGTATCCCAAGCCTACTAGGCTAGAATTAAATCATGTTTATACCTGAGAGGCCCACGAAGGGGAAAGGTGCTCCAAGCAAGTAATTACTCTATCCATGAGGATGGAACCCTCAACCTCACTTAAAGTAAAAAAATATTTAATCACTCATCCAAACACTCGTTAGTATAAAATGTAATTTTTGAATTTTCTATGACAAAGGCTATTTTAGGATATTCTAAATTTCATTAAGGGCGATGTCAAACCATTATTTCTCCATATTCCCACATTTTTATATAGTACTAGTTCTTTCATGACGTGCATTGTACGTTAACTTTACTCAGTTATATACTCGTTTAAGTTTGTTATTTATACAATATTAAAGTATAAATTCTTATTTACATTAAAATAAATACAATGATTAATTAATATTGCACTTATATATACAAAGAATTTCTTTAACATGTCTTGTATTGTAACATCTAATTGAAAAGAAAATAATGTAACATGTCTAATTGAAAAGAAAATAATGTTTCTGCTTCGTCCCGTCTAATAGAAAAAAATGATAATTTATTAAAATAATTAATTATTAAGATCTAAAATCACTACACAATTTGCATTTCATCACATAACTGTTAAAATTCAGTCGATAGCACCTCGTTTGCCGTGGGCCCAGGAGCCGGTCACCTAGGGGGTCTAGTGTACAGGCCTTTAACGGCTGCCCACTCGAGGCCCGTAGGTAAGCCTAAATCTATTCCCAATTCTGTGGCTACAGGTGATTCTGCCTAAATGTCAACAAAACAGTAAGGCCCATAATGACCTTGGAGAGTATAAGTAGGTTTTAGCCCATATGACTTAAGATATAAGTTTTATAAAATTTTCAAACATCTGACCCAATATCAAATAATACATAAAATTTAACCAGGGCCTATTCACAATAACAAATAATCACAATAAGGGCTTACTAGTTTACCTACAGTTAATTACACAATAATTAATTTATAGCGTAGTGCTAACAATAAACCCCAATTTAAATACACAACCCTATAATTGCGGAGTCCAAAAAAATCTGATAACAGAATAATTTATACATTCAAAATTAAATATCAAGAATATAAAGTTTACATTTGTAACTCTGCGGAGAAACATTTATAACTCTGCGGGAGAAAGAAGAATTGCAGAGCTTCAAGTCGGGAATCCAGGCTGCTTCCTAGTACCTGAGAGGTGGAGAGAGGGGTGAGTTTTGCAACTCAGTGAATAATAGATAAATATACACCAACCACCATACAGGGCAAGCAAAATGCACCCTAAGTATACTGAGATGAACAACCAACAGTCACTCATGTATGTCATTCATATCAGACCACTCACAACAATATCACCCGCTTCAAGTATAATCACGCCATGCACGTCACGGAAATTAGTTCAGATGGAGTCCGACCGAAGCCGCCCGGATGGTGCGTCACAACGTGCGCCCATGGACTTCATTCCTCGTGCCACATGGACCAGGGAGCCGAATCCCCCCATGACTTGGCCGACCGGTCTCTAATCCTCACCAGGTTGGACCCAGCCCTCTCAGTTGTTGTTTGACGATTTCTCTTTGTTTGTTTTTTTTTTTTTTTGTTCATAACCAACAGGAGGCAACCCGGTGGTTCTGCCATTCGCAAGTCTAGATCACAAGCGCTCACAACAGAGAGGCCACCCTGCGGCTGGCTGCAATCCAAATCTAGATTTTCAAGGTGCGCAACAACAAGCGGCCATCCGTGTGGTTTTCAGAACAAACAGAGGAATATAGGTGCACACGGGCGCGCCGAGTCTCCCATTTACCGGCTAACAGAAACAGGAATTAGGATCCACTATAACAGAATCAGAATATAACAGAAATCAGAAATCGAGGATCCGTATGAACAGAAACAGTCTTCACAAACCGATGGTGAACCCACTTTCATCTGTAGATTCCACGATAAACAAGGCAACAGTATATGCACAGCACAAGTAATCAAAACAATTCTTTTCAAACGTATTGACACCAGATTTCATCCAAATGCACAATTATATATAGATAATTATAATGATCGTAACTTAATATAGTATTGATAAAATTACTTGTTAATATATTGTAAATATTGTAAATAAAACATAATGTTTATGAATGAAATGTTAGCATATGCAGGTGTTGATATGCATATTTATTATTACTCACTGTGTGGTGGAGAACGAAGCTCTTAGCGTTGAGTTGCTACCGGAGGAAGCACAGATGGACCCGAGCGATCTAAGCGAATAGTAAAAATGACAATCGGAAAAAAAAAAAGTAATAATATCAGATAAAAATATTTATCATCACACGAGCTATGTCTTAACCTATTTAAATTTCTATCAATAATTTAGCTCGTCTGATAATAATTAAAATTTCTATAAGAAATTTTATGCTTACCAAATCATTTTAATTTTCTTACGCGAAAGTTTCGAGCAGCATTTCTCCCCAGAAAATTGGAACTTTCCACCTTGTTTAAATTATCACAATTGTTAATCTAACTGAACTCCAATTCACACAGGGCCCAATCCATCGGGCAATCGAAGTCAATGTCCAATTTTTCTTGCATCCTCCATCTGAATATCAATATCAAACATACGCTTAAATTCTCAATTCCTCATTTCATTCCATTCATAATATTATGATCAAATTCGCTCAATTTAAATTATTTCATACTGAATTAATTTTTAAAGCTAACGTTAGAATAACGAGAGAAGTGTAGATAAATATTTTTTATTAATCAATAAATAATACTACTTAAAATTTAATTTCACTACATAAAAATTAATTAAACTACGCAAAATAACTACTTAACAAGAAATTAAAATGAAACTGAAAATAATTAACTACAATGAATAAAATGTAATTCAAGTAACTAAAATTATTAAAATTTAATTTTACCCCCAAATAGAATTTTTGTCTGCGGAATTTGCGCTAGATCGGGATTCTTACGCGTGTTGGATCGAAAAGTAAAAAAAAGGTATACCGGCTGCGACGTGGTCAAGCGGTGGCCGGAGATGCAGCTGGCAGCAGCAGTCAGAGCAATGCTTGTGACGTCGGCGGAATTGGCGTTAATCTGTGTGTGGCGGAGCAGCTGGCGACGCAATTCAAGGAGACGTGACAGGCTCGGCCGGCGCGATGGAGGGGTAGAGTAGGACGCGCGATGGAGGTAGTGGACTGTCGACCTTGCTGGAATCGAATGGAGAGAGAGACAGCGATGGCGGAGCTACTGCAGCGTGGACCAGCGGCGAGGTGGCGCTACGTGGCTGAGCTCGTTCTGGCGGCTTGCGTTTCTGCTGGAGCTGTTGGGACGCGACACAGACACAATCGCAAAGAAGAAGAAAGGGAAAGAAAGAAAAGAAAGGGAAGAAGAAGAAGAAGAAGAAGAAGAAGAAGAAGAAGAAGAAGAAGAAGAAGAAGAAGAAGAAGAAGAAAGGAAAGGAAGGCGGTGGTGCTGGGTGGTTGGTCGGGAGGCGCGAGGAGGGATATGAGCGTTGTAAGATAAAGAGGAGGAGCATGTGTTCTAGATGGTTTGGGGCTTGGTTTGGTTCGAATTTCAGGTGTCGAATCAGCCCAAATCCTTTGTTTGTTGCATCGATTCTAGGATTTTTCCCAGTTGGTTTTTGGTTCGGTTTGTCACTGTACGAATGTATTTGATTTGCATTTAAATAATTAAATAACATTTCAGGGGGGGGGGCTTTCACTGTACGAATTATTGATTTGCATTTAAATAATTAAATACATTTCCAGGCTGTCAGTTTATTAAATTTAATTGGAAAATATTTGAAAATAAAAATTCGGATTGTTTCAAAAATATTCTATAATTTGGCGATGCTAATAAATTAAGATTTACTGTGTATCGTCACAATATAAGATATGACTTTGATTTCAACATCAATTATTTTCGTCGGATGAAGTTAAACTGAAATTTTATTAATCGCATATAATACTTTGGACCATGTCCTTGTAAAAAATCAAAAAATAAATTGCTCCACACGAGAACCAATATATGAAGTTGTAAATAACAATATTCGTAATGAAATGTACTTTCTCGACTTTAAAGAAGATATAGATGAGATTAACAAAAATTACAAAGTCATATATAAAAAATATTTGAAAAAACATTAAAATTTGAAAGCTCTAATTATATTTATAATTATTTTAAATATTTTAAAAATATATATCCAATTAAATTATAAAAAAAATCAAATAATATTCCAAAGAGAAAAGAATAAAATATTGAATAAAAAAAGAGCTCTTAAATTTTCTCTTTATTTCATTTTTAGCATAGAAAAGCTAAAAATACAAATGATAGCAAATTCGAATACTTATAGCCTCTCTTTTCAAAAAGATTTCATCAGACTAAAAGAGGAAAAACTCTCTTTGTTTATATTAGTCAAATACTATAATTTCATACTTCCGTTGCTTCCTTTAAATTTAAAAAAATTTTAAAATAGAATAATATGTAAATGATTCAAATATGTATACACCATCCTCTTCAAAAAAAAAAAAATCAAAGAAAAATAATATATTTAAAAAATTATTTTACTTTCATTGAAAGTAACTAATAAATTCTAATAATTAAGCGTTTAATCATATTTTAAAAAATTCAGAACAAAATAAATTAAAAGAATTTAAATTCTATTTTTAATATTTGAATTAAGATTTTTTATTTACCTCCTAAAAATTAATATAACATGAGAACATATGATTAAGAATATAAAAAACTATTAATCATAAAAATTATTGGACAATAACATTATAAGATCAAATAGAGAATATATATATATTCTCGAATTAAAATGCATTAAAAATACAATTAAAAAGGATCTTCAAAAGGATAAACACACTTATTTTCTCCTATTAAAATATATAAAAAAATTAATTAAAATGATGTATTAGGAGTTCCAAATTAAATTAAGGCTATTTTAGAAAATCCTATAATTCCCTCCTCTACTCCCTCATTTATGTAGATTATAAATTCTAAATTTATTTTACAATCTATTAAGTTAAAGAGAGAAAAACAATTATAATAAATACATGAAACATGTAATATGTATTTAGCTCTAACATTTAATTTAAATCCTTATCGAATAAAACTAAAAATATACATAGTAAATAAAAGAATTTTTAATTTTCATGAAAAGCCTTATTATATAACATTAAAATAATTAAAAATAAAGAAAATATGAAAGTAGTTAAATAAAAGAATTTTTGAATTTTTCCATTGAAAAGCGCGCTTATTAATATAACATAAAATTAATTAAAAATAAAATATATCTTATTAATAATATAGTTAAAAATGTAGATTATGCAAGTTAAGCATAATACTTAAGAAAAATTTAATTGGTATTATAGTTAACATTAATTAATCTATTAAGTATAATATTTAAAATAAAAATCTAATTGGTTTATTAATAATATTACTTTTTAGGAACATTTTTTAAATTTCATTTAAGGATAGTTATCATAATTGTTTAATTATTTTAGAACATTTTAAATTTCATTAAGGATATTATCATAATGTTAATTATCTATTAAGAATAATATTCAAAATAAAATTTAATTGGTCATTAATAAGGTTATTTTAGAATATTTAAAATTTCATCAAGGGCATTATAAGCAATCACATTATTCCCCCCTCCCTCACTCCAACTTTTATATATAGTACTAGTCTTTTTTATGACGTGCGTTGCACGTTGACAATGCTCATTATATTTTTATTTTTTTATACTTTTTTAACTTTTTATCTATATAATATTAAAGCGTAAGCTTTTGTTTAGATTAAAATCAATACAATTGGTTAATTTATATTAGACTTTGCAGTATAAGCTACTTGCAATGCTATTTCTTATGTGGTTGATTCTATTTTTATATAATGAAGTGGTCTCAAAATAAAGTTCAATCCAGTCTATATGCCTAATCCTTTAGTTCCTCATTTATAAATACAAATTCTTAAAACTCCGATAGGTGGTCAGAAAGAAATCAAGTTATCACTTAATCCCAACCATTGCCCTCAATCCTAAATCAATATCTATATATAGCTATAATGAAAAATAATAGTAATTCTTTTTTACTAGTAAGTAAAAGAAAAGAAATGAGAAGATAATCTGAATTAATAATGGTAATCATTTTGGCTATAGTGATAGTATTACTTACCAAGTGCATTAGAGAAAGGAATATATGAACATACATAACACTCTTGAAACAGCAAAAATGATCCAAAACAGAAATATATAGTTCTAATTTTTTTCAATTTTATAAGCACTATTTTTAAAGCTGTTGAGTTGTTTAATCATTGTGATAATTCTTCTATGCATCTCATTGTTGAATTAGATTCTAGAAATGCCATCTGTTGGGTATCACAAAAGGATAAGCGGCCATGTCAATGGTGGGATCGCTTTAACAAATTTGATTTGTTGGTTCAAGTTGATTTCAATTTTGTCAACAGAGATCGTAATTATTTTGCAGATTGTTTAGCTAAGAAAGGAATGGATGGTGCAGAACTTTTTTTAGCATGACTTTAAAGTTTGATTTTATTTATATAATAGCACAGTTATGTATTTTTTTTTTTCTTTTTTTTTTCCTTTCTTCTTATCTCAAGAAGATATCTAATGGATGTCCCTTCTGGTTTTGTTCTGTTGAGGAATTTTTACCACGTTTTTTCACTTAACTTTTTCAGGTTAGTTTCGAGTATATTGGGGAGCCCGTTAGCTCGGGTTACATTACATAGATAAGTTAAATTTTTCTTGGTATGTTTTATTATAATAAAATAAATTAATTTCGCTGATAAAAAAATGCTATTTTTTTCAAGTCAAACATATTTAGTATATAAAATAAAAAATATCAAGAAAATTAAAAATACTTAATCAGGAAATCATCTATTTATTGCAAGAGAGATATAAATCTCTTACTAAATTAAAGTGATAGTGGTTACAAATTAATTCAATAACAAAAAAGAAAAAAATAACAAATTTTTATTAAGAATAAAATTTTTTTAAGAACTCAACATATAATAAGAAAAAAATTATATCAAAAAATTACCAATTTGAATTTCAAAAATAACCCAGAAAATGCTATAATTTAATCAAATTTGATTTTGATGGACCAAAAAAAAGGCCAAGTCAATAAATGAAAATTACAAAGCAAATCATGCTAGGATATAATATTGGTCAGTTAATGAGTTTATTCAAGCATTTTGTTTCTCTATTGTTCTAAGTTGCAATTGTTTCTTCCTATTGTTCTAAAGTAAGTTGCAAATTTAAAATAAATAAATAAGTTAATTAAGTAATAAAAAAAAAGATTACATAAAAGAAACGTTACATCTCTCCAAATAAACCTACAATTTTTCCTATAACCATATAAAAAAAAAGAAGAGTATACTTTTTTTTCTTTTTTTATTATATATACATATTTATTTAAAAAATAAATTTTAGAAATTATATTAATCAAAAAATAATGTAATTTTTTTTTCGTCTTAACCACAAGTATCCTAAATTCTACTCGCATCAGGTTGGCCTAAAAAGGGATAAAGTCCTCATAGCCAGTATTTGCTCCATCCATAAGGATTGAACCTTTGACCTCACTTAAAGGAGAAAAGTGTCGAACCACTTATCCAAACATTCATTCGAATAAAAGAAAACTTTTGAATTGACTATGACTAAAGTTATTTTAGGATATTCTAAATTTTATTGAGGGCGACATTGGAAATCCCATTATTTCCCCTATTTCCACATTTATATATAATGTAGATATAGATAGATAGATAGACTAGTCTTTTTTATGACGTCCATTACACATTGATTATGCTTATTATATGCTCATTTTTAATACTCATTTAAATTTCTATTTATATAATATTAAAGTATAAATTTTTATTTATAATATTAAAGTATAAATTTTTATTTAGATGGTAATAAATACGGTGGTTAAATTATATTACACTTTGTATATACGGTAAATAATTGTTTAGTTATATGTGTTACACTATAATATCTTATTAAAAAAAAGATATATTTGTTTCTCCCTTTAAAGTAGCAATTTAAATTTACAAGTGTCATTCAACGTACTGGTTTATACAGTTTTTATTATACGTTAGTTGCTTTCATTTTCTTTTTTAAGAAAAAAACAAATATTGATTTATGAAAATTATCATATAATTTTTATTATATATTTTATAATTTTATAATTAACTTACATATTTTGTTAATAACTTTCACTATATTTCTTTTATTAAATAAATATACTTTAACAATAGAATAAAAAATAAATTTAATAAATCAAATTAAATATTTATACATAATAATAAATTTTTATTTTTATTTTTTAACCAATTAAAATCATGAAAGCATTTTAAAATATTATTAATAAAATTATTTTCTTTTATAGAACTAGGATTTGAATTAAATAAGATATCAATATAACTAATCAAATTCGAGATGTTAAAAACAAAAGTTTTATCTTAGTTTTTGTCCAACAAAATTGGAGTGCAATTTGTAAATCAAACCCTTTTTAAATCCAAATCTGAATTTTCTAGATATATTTATTTAAAATAAATTTTTAAAAAATGTAAAAATTTCAAATGCCTATTTACATGTATTATTTATGATATTAAAAAATTGTTAAAAGTTATTATTAAATTATTATTAATAATTTGCATAATGATATAATGAAATAAAATATAATTAGACATGATTAGATAATAATAGTAAAAATTGAAAATTTTAAAATGCTTAATTATCTAATTATCTATTAAAAAAAAGTTAAAAAAAACATCCAATCAAAATATACAAATATTATATATATTTTTAGATTAAAATTTTTAATTGGCTAAGACTAATATATTTTAGAATATCTTAAATTTCACAAAAAAAATATCAGAAATCGCATTATTCCTTCTTATTCTCACTTTTATATATAGTATAGGCTAGTTTTTATGAACGTGCATTGTACATACCCGTGATTTAACTTTTTACGTAAAATATATTACAAAAGTAGAAAAATAATAAAAATAAAGAAATTATAAGCATGAATATCAATAATTGACGAGTTAAAAGACCAATAAAAGATAAAATCAATATATATTAAAGAATTATAAGCATAAATAATAATAATAATAATAATTAGCACATTAAAATTTATCTTTTATTTTATTATTTTAATTTGTAGTTTCATAGGTACATAAATATGAAAAATACAACTAAAATAATAACAATTTGTTTGATAAAATCAGAGAATAATATAGAGCATATAAATTTATTAATATCACGTTTAACGTATTCTATGGTTTGCTAATACAGCGTATTATATCGTAACTTTATAAGTTATTATATTTGTATTTTTCTCTGTTCTCACATACTCTTTAATATTTGTCTAAACTTTATGAGGTAGTTCAAAAACGTAATAACTTTCCTTCATAAAGTCATTTTGAAATTGATTAAGATATTGTTGAAATTGATTAAGATATTGTGAAGGCAGTTCTAATCAATAAAAGGTTGCTCTTTTACAAAGTCTTTCTATTTTTCTGCATAGAGCTTTGTGAGAAGTTTCTAATCCTTAATGAATTTACTCATTACAAATACATTTTATTTCCGCTGGCAATAGAAATTCTTGATTTTGTGTTTTTGAAGGAGTTATAATTTTTATTTTTAAAAACCCAAATTCACCCCTTTTGGTTTGTGCCATAACGTATACGGGACCACGACACTTATCCTAACACAATCCATCTTAGATCCAGTATATATACAAAGATATTGTGAAGCAGTTCTAATCAATAGTTGCTCTTTACAAAGTCTTTCTATTTTCTGCATAGAGCTTTGTGAGAAAGTTCTAATCTTAATAATTTACTCTTACAAATACATTTTATTTCCGCTGCAATAGAATTCTGATTTTGTTTTTGAAAGTTAAATTTTTATTTTTAAAAAACCCAATTCACCCCCTTTTGGGTTGTGCCATACGTATACGGGACCCACACTTATCCTAACACAATCATCTTAGATCCAGTATATATACACCAAAATTACTTCAAAGAGGGGTTAATTTCATAATTTACTCACTGTTCAATTTCTGAAAGCTTAACAATTGGTGCGATGAGCGTGGAATGCACCTTCAATCCTAAAAAAAAATCTCTTAATTCCTATGGCTAACGACTCCACTGAATGCCTCAACAGGGAAGGTTAAAACAACACCCATAGCGAGGCCGACCAATAACCCACATTTGCTCCTACGCGGACTACCGACCCCCAAGTTAGTAGCGACTGCCTTGGCCCAAGCCTATTCTTAGTTCACTACCGTGTTGAAACACATCCTAGAGACCCCACACTTTAACGACGAACCCATACCACCCACCAGACTGACAATCCTTTCCCACCAAGAACACAGTATCGCCCCAAATTCACCTAAGTACCGAAGTCATTTAATATCTGATCAGTACCATGAGGCGAAATCGGAGGTGGACACCAATGCGACTATACCCAGCAGCCAAGAGTTAAGTCACACCCAGCTAATCTTGGATAGTGCTAATCTCGGATATATTGTCAAGGAATTGGTTCGATATTGTAGAGAGACAGAAGAAGCAGGAGATTATGGTCTTCGACAGGATTCGCCATTATCATCGAATATTTCGGCTACAGCTTTTCCATCAAAATTTAAGCTCCCTACTTTCCAATCATATGATGGATCTACTGATCCTCGAAGCTATCTGGCGACCTTTCGAACTATGATATATCTTCAAGCCAACTCGGACAATCTAATGTGTAAGGTCTTCCTAGGAGCAGCTCAAGAATGGTACCAAACACTCAAAACAGTATCCATTCATTCCTTTTCCCAGTTGGCCATAATGTTTTGAGCTCGTTTCATGACATGTGTGCCATCCAAAAAAATATCATCTAACTTGATAGATTTAAAAAGAGAGGAGGGAGAGATTATGAGGCAATATGTCTCCAAATTTCAAAGGATGGCGATGCAAGTGGAGAACTTGAATGATGAGGTAGCTATTAGCGCTATGGTAGAGAATTGTAGGTACAGCAAATTGTTTGAGAGTTTAAGTATAAATCCCCCCTAACCTTTACTGAACTCATGGCACGAGCTCACAAAACACAAAACTAGATGAAGCCTATGAGGCCCAGCAATGTAGTTCGCCTAAAGAGGAGAAGTATAGACACAGAAGACATCCCTCCCCAATAAGAAGACGATCGCCCATCCAACTCCCGTGAACCAGTTACTTTATTAGGACTCCATATTCAAGAGACGACAAATTGCAACAAGACTGGGAATTCACCCCTTTGCATAGACCTCGAATCAGAAATATTGTCTTGGGTAAGAAAACAGGGGTGATCAAGTTCAGTTCTATTACCCCAGGGAGATGAAGGAAGATACCTCAGTTCACCGAGATAAGAGCAAATATTGTGAGTTCCATAGGAATGTAGGTCATGAGATCAAGGCCTGTTGGTAGTTAAAGAAAGAAATCAAGTACTTTGTTCAAAGAGGGAAACTGAAGGAATTTGTTGGGAAAGCTCAGAAGGAAGGTGAAAAAAAGGACAAGCATGTGAAAGAGTGCCACACCCTGGCTAGAATCCACATTATATTTTATGGTTCATAAGGGGGGACAACAACTCAGCTAGAAAAAAGAGAGTCAGAGAAAACTATTCCATTCTACCCTAACAGAAACCGAGCACTAGACTGTCCATATCATTTTTTGAAGCCGACAGCAAGCTTGTACATGCCCCACACAATGATGCCTTAGTGATTAAGGGTGTTTCATAAAATTTCCTAGTGAAGAGAATCTTAGTGGATGAGGATGAATGTAGTTTAGTGAACTTGTTAACTATGGTAGTATTCAAGGCTTTGAAACTAGACCAAGTGAAGCTTAAACCTGTCTGAACCCCCTTAGTTGGCCTAGTAGGAAAACCTGTACAAGTGTCTGGATTCATAAATATACCCCTAGAGCTGAGAACCGAAGACTCATCGAGGAAACTCAAGTTGGAGTTCATGGTAGCAGACATTCACTTTTCATACAATGCCATATTGGGTAGGCCATCCCTATAGGAACTGGAAGCAGCCACATGCTTCAGGTATCTCACCATGAATTTTTACTCCAATAAGGATGAAGTTTTTGCCGTTAAGGGAGACCAAAAAGTAGCTCGGGAAGCATACATGATAGCACTGAAAGGGTTACTTCTTGCCCTGCCAATCATGTGGATGCTAAAAGAAAAACCACCTACAAAATCAATCGAACACCAAGCTTTTGATATACCCAAACGTACTATAGATTCTAGCCTAACACTCATGAGTGAGCTGACTATATAGGAAGTGAAATAAGGGAAGCACTTAACTTTGGGAGCTGAGCTATTAGAAGAGGTACAGAACAATATTAAGATGGTTTTAGAGAATAATGTTAGCAGGTTTGCCTGGATTGCTAAAGACATGGTTGGGATCAATCTTGACACCATATCCCACAAACTCAGCATTGACCTAAGCTTTAAATTAGTAAAACAGAAAAATCAAAACCATGGTCCAAAGAGATAGCGAGTTATAGCAACCAAGGTAGATAAGCTTTTGGAAATAGGGTTTATAAGGGAAGTGAACTATCAAAATGGTTGGCGAATGTAGTACTGGTTTCGAAATCCAATGGAAAATGGAGATTATGTGTCGATTTTACCGACCTAAACAAGGCATGCCCCAAAGATCCTTATCCTCTATCCAATATAGATCAACTTGTAAACTCCACAGCTGGCTATGAAGTGTATAGTTTCGTGGATGTGGCAGCAGGGTACCATCAGATCAGAATGAATAAGTTAGATGAGGAGAAGACGAGCTTCGTCACTGACAAGGGGATCTATTGTTATTCAGTCATGCCATTCGGATTAAAAAATGCAGGAGCCACATACCAAAGACTGGTCAATAACATGTTTCGAGACCTGATAGGGCGAATTGTGGAGCTGTATATAGATGATATGATAATAAAAAGCACTCAAGCTACTAACCATCCCAGAGACCTACAGAAAGCATTTGAAATTTTGAATAAATTCAATATGAAGCTCAACCTAGACAAATGTACATTTAAGGTTAAAGTAAGCAAGTTCTTAGGTTTCATGATATCACAAAGAGGGATTGAGGCGAACTCCGAGAAACTCAAGGCTATCTTGGAAATGTAAGCACCCACTAGCATACACGAGGTTCAACAGCTGAATGGCCGAATTACAGCCTTAGGGCACTTCATTCATGCTCGGGCAAGAGATGCATGCCTTTCTACCGAATCTTAAAACAATTGAAGGGTTTTAGATGGGATGAAAAATGCCAGCTCACCCTTAACAAGATTAAAGAATTCTTATCTTCACCCCCTCCTAAGCAGACTTAAGAAAGACGAACCCCTGTATTTTTATTTGGATGCTACTGGAAATTTGATTGCATTAGTGTTGGTTAGAGGAGAAGAAGAAAGTGAGCAATACTTTATTTACTACACTAGCAAAGTTCTAAAGGGAGCCGAGCTGCGGTACCCTAATGTTGAAAAACTAGCTTTCGCCATCTTTACTTCAGCAAACAGGTTATGCCATTACTTCCAATCTTACACTATAGTGGTTCGAACTAACCACCCCTAGAAAAAGATCCTACATCGAGCCAAAACTTTTGGAAGATTGGTAGAGTGGTCGATCAGATTGGGAGAACTTGATATCAGGTACACACCCTGTACTGCGATGAAGGCATAAGTACTCATAGATTTTGTGGCTGGTTTTTCTGGTAAAGATGAAAAGGGTGGGCCCGAGGCAAAACTACCGAACCCCGACTACAACCCAAGGCAGTTGCACACTGATGCGGCCTTATGGAGCTCAGGGGCTATAGCAGGGATAATTCTATAAGGGTTAAGGAAGATAAAAGTACAGTATACCGTGCACTTGGACTTTACAACAACTAACAATGGCGCTGAATACGAGGGCTTAATAACATGACTTACACCTGGCCCTCAAGGTGCGAATTCCAGTACTCTATATTTTCTTAGACTCATAACTTGTGGTCAGCCAAATTACAGGCACATTCACCACATAAGAGTCGAATCTAGTCAAGTACCATTCTCTAGCTTTATCTCTCTTACACAAGCTAGAAGAAGAAGGTAGCGTTTGGAAGATGACTCAAATAGAATCGGTGAATAATAAGGAAGCAGATTCTATAGCCAAAGTTGCAACACGGGAAGAAGATTTACCAAAAGAAGTGATGATCGAACGCTAAAGCCGATTGAGTTATGAGTTGAATAAAGTCCTTGTATCCTAACCTGACAGCAGTTGGACAAGTTCGATCATTGACTTTTTACAGAATGATGTTCGACCTACCAATAGGTAAGAGGTGATCAAACTTTGTAGGAAAGCGGCAAACTATGCAATGGAAATTGGAGAACTCTATAGGATATCACAATCATACCCTTGAGCGAAGTGTTTAACTGAAGAGGAAGGTTAATTACATGATAAATGAGACCTATGATGGTGTTTACGAGGCCCATGAGGGCTTGGATGCTATGCTTCGAAAGATACTGCTCCTTGGATACTAGTAGCTGACAATGAAGAAGGACATTCGCTAGCATGTTCATTGTAGTACTTGTCAAAAATATGATCGCGTGCCAGGAAAACCCTTCTCAGAACTACAACCCCTAGGTTCAGCCTGACCTTTTGCTCAATATGGGATAAACATTCTATGACCTTTTCCTACAACAACAAGAAAAAGAAAGTTCGTGGTAGTTGCAATTGATCACTTCTCCAAGTGGGTCGAAGTCGAGCCCTTAGCACCATTACCCTAACTTAGGTTATTAGCTTTTTTAGGAATAATATTATATTAGGTATGGCGTGCCCCATAAGATTGTTACTAACAATGAAAAGTAATTTGACTTAAGAGCCTTCAGATCTTTTTGTGAAGACTGGAACATCGGACTCCATTTTACCTCAGTAGACCACCCACAAACTAATGGCCTTACCGAGGCCACCAACAGAACCATCCTGTAAGGCTTAAAGAAGAGGTTGGATGGAGAAAAAACTAATTGGGTAGATGAACTAAACAACGTACTATGGGCTTATAGAAACATACCTCGATAAGCAACAGGGCAAACCCCTTTCTCCCTTGTATATGGGACCGAAGAAATGGTACCAGTAGAGATAGTATACCTGGCAAAAGAATAAGAGCATATGAGGATCTCGGCAACAACGATAGTCTAAGGATCAGCTTAGACTTAACAGAGGAGCTTAGAGTAGATGATGCGGTCTGAGCTGAACCATATAGACAAAGGGTGAGAAGATACTTCAACAGACAAGTTCAAACTAGCCAGTTCAGAGAAGGAGATAGAGTATGGCGAAAGGTAAAGATAACCAAAGGCTTGGTGGGTGTGGGCAAAATAGAGTAGAATTGGAAAGGTCCCTATGAAGTTTCAAAACAGTTAGGCCCAAACACATATAAGTTGAGGAAGATTGAAGGAGTTGAGTTACCTCGGACATAGAATGCTGATAATCTAAAAAAGACATATTTTATCTCCACTCAATAATATGCAAAATAACTTTATATTTGAATAATAATGAGACCTCAGGTTTTTTCACTTAATGTATCATAACTTTCAAAGATAAAAGGGGCATGATCAGTTAAGTTTTTCCTGAAGGATCTTACTTAGAAATTTTCTTCTTTTTTTTTCACCCTTCATATTAGTTCACCAGTTTGGACCTAAGTGGTTCCTTGACTAAGTCCATCGGTTCCGACATATTGAGTTCGCCAATTTGGACCTAAGCGATCTTCTAATTAAGTCCATTAGCTCGAACATACATGATTCGCCCACTTGACCTAAGCAGTCCTTTTAACTAAGTCCATTAGCTCGGACATATATAGCTCGCCCAGTTGGCCTAAGCGATCCTTTTGACTAAGTCCATTATCTCGGACATACATGATTCGCCCACTTGACCTACGCGATCCTTTTAACTAAGTCCATTAGCTCGGATATATATAGCTCGCCCAATTGGCCTAAGTGATACTTTTAATTAAGTCCATCAGCTCGGACATACATGGCTCGCCCACTTGACCTAAGCAATCCTTTTAACCAAGTCCATTAGCTCGGAGATACATGGTTCTCCCACTCGACCTAAGCGGTCCTATAACTAAGTCCATTAGCTAGGACATATATAGCTCGCCCATTGGCCTAAGCGGTCCTTTTAATTAAGTCATTAGGTTGGACATACATGGTTCGCCCACTTAACCTAAGCGGTCCTTTTAACTAAGTCCATCAGCTCGAACATACATGGTTTGCCCACTCGACCTAAGCGATCCTATAACTAAGTCCATTAGCTTGAACACACATAGTTCGCTTATTCGAAAAATAAGTGTGTGTTCGGCATGATGAATGAAAATGCTATCTTAATTAAAAACTTGGAAGGAAAATGCACAACACTTAAACAAAATGATAAGAAACTTGTTTTTTTCTTTTTTCATTCAGGCAAAAAGTGTTACATAAGTTGTTATAAGAAGGCCCTATAATAAACTACATACGAAAAGATAAAACTTGCTCCCCCCCCGGGGTGAACCCACACTAGTATTCTGCACCTCAGAAGAAATGGCATGGATGTCCGTATTAATTTCATTCCCCTCTAACTGAGAACGCGAACCCTCTACGTTCTGACCTTGCGGCACAACATCAGCTCCAGTCTTTTCCACACCTCCCTCTTCTTCATCCTCCTCAGCCTCATTGAGGTAAATCTCGTTCACCCGGTTCCAATATACTTCAGGGTTTCAAGTCTTTAGCTCAGACAACATGTTTGCACTCAAACTTAAGCAGTTTTTTTCCAAGTCTTCTGCTATGGTGGCTTCTTGATCTTCCATCCCTTTCAGCTTCTCCCCCATTCCTTTAACATTGTTCTCAAGGTCTTTATTCTTGACTGTCAGGTCCCAATTCTCCTCCTTCAACTTTTCAAGATGCCGAGCCTCTTGCTCCCGCATGGCATCTTCAGCGCTCTTTAACGTGTCTTCTATCTCATTGAAAATCACCTCCATCTTTGTATAATCTCCTTTCAACTTAGATATCCGAGCAAAATTCATGTTATTAGCTTTTATAGCCTGAAACAGACACTGATTAATCATATCGTAGTAATGTTGTAATCATTGAAAAACGATTTCAGAGGTTCGGATAAAGGAAACCGAACCCTAGATCAGAAGCTTTCTTCATACGTCATATGATAGAATCCTTCTCCAACGATTTGGTTACCCTCATGCCCTCCGAAGGTCTAATCAATTTGTATTATGGCATGAGGTTATACGTAAAACATACACCGAGAGCTCGCCCTCATCAATATCGAATGATACGCTAGCGATCCTGACTTTCTCCTTCCTACCTTTGGCTTTGCCCACCCTCGGATCTATGTCTTCAGTATGCTCATCACCTGACTGATCATGTAATACTTGAACATCCTCATCGCCAGAGGAACCCATGACCCCAACCAACGAAATGGGAAAAAGAAGAAAGGAACAGATGTGAACTTACTTGGAGAAGTTAGAGAGAGAAAAAGTCTAAAGAGAGATGCTCTGAGGATCAAGAAATGAGAAGTAAGGCAAATGAAGTAAGGAAGGAGCCTTATATAAGCCAGGCAAGGCACTGAAGAGTCACATCATTTAATGAAGCAACTCTTCAAGTGCCCCCCAGACCAACGCCTCATTCCCCTCAAACTAAAGCTGTAATTTTCTGATAGTCTTCACAAAGAAACACAATAAAAGCCTGCTAATATATATATATATATATATATATATCTCCTATTTTATAACAAAAATATCACTAGAAGATCTATATAACACATTCATTTAAGTAATACATAGCTTGACAGATACTGAACTTAAAAGTCAACTTCTTAAAAAATTAATTACAAGTTTTGAAGAAAATAAAGAAGTAAAAATAATCACACCCAAAATTCAGACTAATACTTATGATTTAACTACTATATTAAATAAGAATAAAAAATTAGAAACAAAAATATCATTAGAAGATCTATATAAAGAACTTAAGATTTTAAAACATGAAGTCAAAGAATTAAAACATCAAGCACAAATACATGATGTCAAAATAAAACATTTAGAAACTCAATTGATATCTAGTTCCTCTTCGGATGAACCAGATGATAAAATAAATGAGTTAAATGAAGATGAAGACATAAATCCACATTTTTTCTCTTTCTTTTAGAAATTACTTCAAGAAAATATTTAGTAAAAATAAACCTTAAAATAGCAAATGATTTTATTATAGATGCAATAGCATTATTTGATACAGGAGCAGATTAAAATTGTATAAAATCTGATATAGTACCTAAAAGATATTGGTTAAACACTAAAGAAAAATTAAGCACAACAAATAAAACTAAATTAGATATAGTAGGCAAAGTAGAAGCATTAATTATAAATCAAGATTTAGAAATAAAAACAATGTTTTTAATTTCTCCCCAATTAAATTATATGGTTATTTTAGGAACACCTTTTATAAATATAATAACACCTTATTCAGTTAAAGAAGATAGAAGATTGCATTAAATTAAATTCAAAGTAAAAGGAAGTAGAGCTAGGTTAGAATTTACTGAAAAACCTAGGCGAAAAAATTTAAATTTATTAAGAGCTCATTCTATTAAAACCTTGGAAATTAATTCTTTAATAAAGTCTAAAGAAGAAGACTTAAATCATTTGAGAAATTATACATATCTTCAAAGGATTAAAAGGCAACTAGAAGATAAAGATATTCAAAGTAGAATTGGTAAATTAAAGGCATTTATGGAAAATAAATTATGTGCAGATCACCCAAATGCATTTTGGAAACGTAAACAACACATAGTAGATTTACCCTATATGAAAAGGACTTTGATGAAAAGTCCATTACAATAAAAGCCCGACCTATTCAAATGAGGCCCTGAACTCATCGAACATTGTAAAAAAGAAATTCAGGATTTAGCAATAAAAAATTAATTTAGTAAATTAGAAGTCCGTGGTCCTTTGTGCAGCTTTTTTATCGTTAATAAAATGCTGAGATAGAAAGAGGAGTCGCTCGATTAGTTAATAATTATAAACACACTGAAAACAGCCCTTAAAATGGATAAGGTTATCATTACCCAAATAAGAAGGATTACTATTAAACAATTATATCATGTTTTCTTGATGTTTTAAAACTATGTTATAGATTTTTTATCCAAACCTGAACTGGCAATGATAAAACCATTACATGACAGGAAAAATACTGGCCCATGGACAGCCCAGCACACCCAACTAGTAAAAAAAATAAAACAGAAATTCCATATCTGTATATCCCTAATCCAACAGCTTTTAAAATTGTTGAAACTGATGCATCAAATGCTGGATATGGTGGTATTTTAAAGCAAGTCATTGATGGTAAAGAACGTATCATTCAATATACGTCTGGTCATTGGAACCAAACACAATTAAATTATTCTACTATTAAAAAAGAAATTTTAAGTATTGTAATTTGTATTAATAAATTTCAATCTGATTTGTTAAACCAAAATTTTTTACTATTGTAAATCTGCAAAAGATGTTTTACAAAAAGATGTAAAAAATCTGGCTTCTAAACAAATTTTTGCTAGATGGCAAGCTTTACTTAGTATATTTGAAAATTTTGCATAAAGAAAAAGATAAAATTATATTATCATCATCACCTTCATCATCACCTTAACCCATGAAAAACTAACTACAGCTAATAAATCTAAATTAGAAATTCTTGGTGATTTATGGTATCAGAGCCTAACGATTTGAGTATTGGTTACAATCACCCAATAAAGTATTAATTTTATAATATATTAATGAAGCTTTCAGCTTTGCCCACTGAGCCGATCTAAGTCAATCTCCAGAAGTGTTTTAAGGCGTTACAAAGTAATAGCGTCTCTTCCACAGAGGCGCCCACGGTATGTCCCTTCTACACCTAAAGCGATCGTACCCGTTCTAATGGTAAGCGGCTAGTCTGTCTCAAACGGTAAGGGCAGTAAAGATTATCAATCGTTGTGGCTGTGGGATTTGCCAAAAAAGTTCCAGTAATAGCCAAGGTATACATAAAATGGTTTCTTAAACTATTTTTTCATTAGAAATTGAAATAGACTATTTCAGTTGATATATTTAATATTAATTTGGATAATATAAATCATTTCTTGTTTGAGTTATAATAAATACTTAAATCGGTAGATCTTGGCAGCAAATTTTAAGTTCAGTATCTGTCAAGCTATGTATTACTTCTAAAAGTGTATTCTGATCTTTTGTTAACATATTTACAGATTTTTCTGAAAATCTGACCCAATAATAAATACTATGAATGGTGTTCCTAAGATTACCAATACTTTGTGCACCATATAGGCTCTGATACCATTTGCTGCCAAGATCTACCGATTTAAGTATTTATTATAACTCAAACAAGAAATGATTTATATTATCCAAATTAATATTAAATATATCAACTGAAATAGTTAAAACAAGTTTAAATCCTTTATATGAATCAATATATCAGCATTTTGGTATTGGTTTTTTATCTTAGATTTTTTAATGGTGTTTACGTTTATCTGATGATATCTCATTATTATATAGTTTGATCTATAGTGTTTTTTAATAGTGTTTTGAAATATTAATTGATTTAAATAATAGATCTATTTTAGTTGATATATTCAATATTAATTTGGATAATATAAATCATTTCTTGTTTGAAATATAATTGATACTTAAATCGGTCGATCTTGGTTAGAAATTGGTAAATATTAATTGATTTAAATAATAGATCTATTTTAGTTGATATGTTTAATATTAATTTGGATAATATAAGTCATTTCTTGTTTGAAACTTAAATTGATACTTAAATCGGTCGATCTTGGTTGGGAATTGGTATCAGAGCCAAACGATTTAAGTATTGGTTACTATCACCCAATAAAGTATCGATTGTTTACTATATTAATGAAGCTTTAGCTTTGCCCACTGAGCCGATTCCATATGAACCCGTTGTAAGACCCATTTGTTGAGATTTGTTGGGCAGTGAAGGGTATAACCGGAGGGCATAATAGCTTTCTAAGATTCTTTTTATTTTACAGGATCCTTTATTGTGTCGATCTGTAAAGTAATGGTTTAAGTCGCTTTTTTTATTGAATTTGAAAATTACATGTTCCTCATGATTATAGAAATGAATTAATTTGGCAAATTTTAGTAAAGCTAATAGATGATTGGGAAATACCTAAAGTAGATAAAGAACAAATTTAATTTGTTTTACCTTATGGAACACAGATTATGTTATTAAAAAACTGAAGAACGTGATTTTCAATTAGCAAACGCTTTTGAACGAATCACTCTTCTTTCAACATATCTATTAAGCCATTAAAGTATTTTTGGTTATACAAGTAGTATAAAACGCTTTAAACTTAGAGAAAGGATAAACGACTAAGTATTTGGCAAAGTAGTAAGAGATGCTAGATTTTTTAAATTTCAAGATTCTTTATTAGGATCTGTTGAAACAAGTTTAAGTGAAGGGGCCAATCTCATTTGAGGTTTCATCCAGAATATGACTGTTTCTTTAAATGATCTTAATATTCCTAGAAAGTTATATATTTTAAGAAGTTGAAAACTCATAAATTATAAATGAAGCAAGGATCTATCCATTGCTTTAATCTATAAAATCCATTATAAAGCTATGAATTCAAGCTTTTAGTACTATACAAATTAACACCAAAAATTGGAGAAAACTAAGTTTCTCAACTGATTTGGCTAAACCAATACGCTTTAAAACATCCATGGAAAGGATAGATCACCTTACCGGAGGAATGGATTTTGAAGGATTGTCCCTCCCAGAACCAGAACCTGTTTAAACCAAAATGTCAATTTAGCAAATTAAAGTTTTTACAATCCAGAACTCGAAACGTTGATCCTTAACAAAGAACTTTTGGGGGAGGATGAGAGAAGTGTTTAGTAATTGTATATCAAGCTTATTGCCTCCAGCAAGAGGATAGGCTCCCTTTAAATAACATAGAAAAGATATCTTTACTATTTCTACTTTTATCTATTTATGAAACAGTGTTGTCTGCACCGAATCTTGAAGCCGTGTTGACCTTTATCTGTGGATGTTGGTCTGCCACCGAATCTTTACTGTGGATGATACGTTGGCTTTTGCTGTAGAAACAGTGATTTAACTTTTACTGTTGAATGATGGTGAAATAAGGTTTCACTTGCCTTTTACTCAGATGAGGACGATGTGTCCTTCTTTTTCTTTTCTTTTTTTCTTTGCTTTATTTTTTTGCTTTAATTTTTCTTTTGCCTTATCAGCTTTGCTTTTGACTATAATGGATTCAAAAGCTTCATCATTACTATCTTCGTTGGAGGATAGTGAGAATGATGTTGATGACGAAGAGGAAGCCATATCAGCCCACTTCTGTTTGCTTGATTTAGATATTTTATTTAGATTATTTTATACTGGAACAGTCTGCCTGCTTTTTACTTGATGAGGGTTTTACTGGAGAATTTTTACTGGAGAATCTGTGGAAAGTTGCTGGAACATTTCCTGGCAAATTCTTTTATACTCATCAGGGGTTTTAGCTGCTGCTAACCTGGCTTGACACTGTGACTTTTGAATTCCAAATGTGGGTTGATCCTTTAAAGCAAGTGTATTGGCATAGGTTAATGCAGGTGTTTGAGAGAGTTTATTTTGAATCCATTGGTTAATTTTAAGTTCAGTAGTAGAGTTCTTGAAAGATCCCACCATTTAATCTTGTGTCTTTTTACTAACATAGGAATTTGA
>NW_023591786.1:263985-307397 GCF_014843425.1 Jatropha curcas
TCCTAGTTTACCCTTAAATAATTAAAACCAAGGTAATTAAACAAGGTGGCGACTCACACACATCACGTGCATTTCTTCTCATTCATCATATGCATCACATGCCTATGTGCTTTTGGGAAGGGGTTCACAAATTCAAGTTTAAGTGTTGAGCTTTATAAGCATGCTTTGAAGGTTATAGTGCTCTTTGATTTCTCATGAATTTTCTAGTTTTGTTATTTTTCATTTCTTTGATTATATATTGGATTTTGGAGATTTTGTGTAAATTGACCAAATTGATATGTGTTAAGTAAAGTTTTGTGTGTGATTTATTTGATGAGAAGTCTCCCCTTTCTCTTGTTTCTAAGAGTGGCTGAACCACCCTAGGGTGGTAAGACTTGGTTTCTCTTAATTTTAATTAGTGATAATGCTTCTTAAATGATGATAATAACATGTTTTAAATGTTGAAAAATCTTTGTATAAATTTAATGATTTGCCAAAATTTCCTATGACTTTAGGTATGAAAAATTGGAGGTTTTTGCACGTAAATTGTGTAATTGGATATTTGGATGATATTTATGTGATATTGAGATCTAATTAAGGATGTTAAATATTTAGACTACAAAAGCAAATTTTCTTTCATGTCCTTAGGAGGATGCTCAGGTAAAGTGTTTTTAACCTTTGTAAAATTCGGTTTTTCGGTTTATAACTTACATGTGTAGTGTGCCCAGGGTCCAGCTGCACCGGAGGAGGAGCCTGCCGAAGATCAGCGGGAATGATGATACCCGATCCAAGACCTAGGCTAGGATCCAGCACCACCTCCATGCCCGGCGGGAACGGCACGTCGCCCAATACTACACCGGTCGGTCCAGCTGGAACAGCTGCACCACTCGCCTCAGCCGCTGCCTCTGCTCGATAGTGGGCCGCAGTCTTATGCGTCTTCCGCTCCTGCATTAAGTTACAAAGAAAATGATGGTATCAGTGATCTGAAACAGTGAAGATAAAAATGGAAGTAAATAAAGCAGAGGATCAGCAAAGTCACCTGAATGTACTCAAGAATCTCGGGAAGCCGCGCTTGCATCCGAGAGGCAAAGTAAGAGGGGAAATCACCGACGGACAGAAAATCGTTCGCCGAGAAACCCCTGTACTCCACCTCCAAGTCCTCCCGGGTCTCCACCTCCAAGTCCTCCCGGGTCAAACCCTCCAGGAGACACATATGGCGAGGAGGGGCATGAGGCACCCTCCGCTGTGCTGGAGCTACTGGAGTGTCAAAAACTCTCTCTCCGAGGAAGTAGCGGTCAGCCCAATATCCTCGCATCAGCAGCCTCGACCGGGTGTGCAACTCAGCCACCTCCCGGCCCGGGTATGTCCTCCAGGCCTCACAATCCCAAGAAGTCAGGAACAACTGTAAAAGAATAAGAGATCAATAATTGTTGTGCATTAAAATAAAAAAGAGAAAGATGAGTTAAATGTTCAGAGTTTCTTTTGGTACTTACGTCGGATAGCTCCCGGTCATTAAGGAAGCTCCTCCAGTACTCCGGATCCTCACCACTGGCATAAGTGTGATGGCAGTGGGCCAGATAGCGGGGAATCCTCCTGGACTCAACCGGAGAGTCGCCACTCGGACCGCCCGGATAGATGCAGTACTCGTAGGACCATACCTGCAGCAGAGAAAGAAATGACATCGGTGAGTTAAACAGTTGAGAATGATAAATAAAAAGCTGAAGAGTGAAAAAATGTTACCTCCAGAGGCAGGATAAACAGCCAGTTCGACTCACCGTGATAGAGATGAGCCAAACCGAGTGTGGCCCAGTCGAAGGACCCAACCTGGCTCAGATCCCGTAGACATGCCAGCACTGCCGGGTCTCCCTTATTCATTCTGGGAGGTGCACAGCAGCTGAGACGAGATGATATAGAACAAGAGGACCGAGCTGCCTGGTCCCTCTCCTCCCGAGTATACGCCAGGAGCAGCCAGGTTCGGGGCCTCCCCTCCGGCAACTCCTTCAAAGCCTCCAACGGGTCCTGGATCCTCTCGGCCCAGAACTGGAAGGACCGTCTCATAAGACATAGCACCCTTGCTAGTTACCAGGATCTGTGTGGTGACGCCGGAGCAAGGAGCGGACTAGCTGGGCCCCGAGAGTGGCCGTCTGATACCTAGCATCCAGTTACCGAGCATCCAGTGGGGGAACCGGGCCATTGAAGCGAAGGCCAGTAATGGCAGCGTAGTCAACGGGTGTGAGAGTCATCGCCGAACCCGAACACGAAGGTGTGCGTACAATCGTTCCACCGCTCCATAAATGCATATCATATAGCGGGCGGGAAACGAGGCTGGGTGCGGCGTAACCCTGGGGCATAATCCCCGAAGCCAGCGGCGACGACCCGAGCTCGCATAGAAGGGTCCAATAAGTCGCAAAAAGCGGAAGCATCAGTGGCCGATCCACCGGAGCGGGCCTTGCCTAGATTAACCTGTAAGAAAAAAATGCAATTTCAATAAATATGATACTAACAAATTATTTATCTTCTTCTATGGCAGGGAAAAATGAAAAAACCAAATTTCGGTTTGAACCATAGCTGCGTCACGCAACAACAAAGCCGCGTCACGCGTCTACACAGTCGCGTCATGCAGCTTTGCCCAAGTTGCGCACTTAGAAGCAGAGCTGCGTAGCACATCTCAGCACTCGCGCCACACCACTCCACAGTTGCGTCACGCAATTGTTTGAAATATGTTACCCTAAGAACAGATGCGCCACGCAACCACGAAGTCGCACCATGCATCTCGGTAGCTGCGTCACGCAACTGTTCAAGACTCGCAACTGCTTCAAGACTCTTACCTCGATCGAACGAAAACAGTCGCGTCACGGCAACTGTTCTTTCCAAAGAACAGCTGCGTGGACGCAACTGTCGAAGGTACGCAAGCTAATTCAATTTCAACCTAACTTCACTATTTTGTGTTGTTTTCATGCAATTTTCAGGGGCAAGTGTTGTTTTCATGCAATTTTCAGGGCAAAATCAAGTCGCCTAGAGCTACCAACAATCAAATGTCAACAAATCAAGTTCTAACGCAATAAAAAGGGTCGATTCTAAAGTTTAAGGCGAGCTAGGGTTTCTAGCGCCTCGAACAGTTGCGTCACGCAACTGATCGCATAGGAACAGCTGCGTCATACAACTGTTCATGGGAGCACGCACCACGCAACTCCTACCTGCGTGACGCGACTGTTGACGCAGGCATAAACTCAAAGAAGGGTCATATACTACGAATAACGGATCAAAAGCGGTAAAAAAAAAATAAAAAAAAGAGAGGATTTTTTTACTTACCTCGGACTGAAAGCCGCGCATCCGGTTAGTCTCGTACCTGACCGGGAACTCCGCACCCGGCGACGGAAGGAGCTGCAACGGCCGTGTCCCGGGGGTCAGCGGATTCCGGCTCACCGGCACCGGTTCACTGTTAAAGGTCGGGATATCGGGTAGGGCCCCGAGGGTCTCCATCTCCCGAGTGTAAGCAGAAGCAGGGATTTCTGAAATCTGAGACATCGTTTTCGGTTGGTTTAAACAGTTCAAAGAAATATTTCAATTGCTTAGGGTTGTGATAAGTTAATGTGATAAGTAAAATGAATCGATTAAGAATAAGAGTTACTTATAGTGAATATCTGGGCCCAAGCCCATTTCCTCAAGCAACAGGCCCAAGTCCATTCTTCCGAGCCCAAAAGGACCGATGGGCCCATTTCCTTCTTTCAACGCCCAATAAGCCCGTATGGCCCGTTTGAAAGCCCACAACGGTCCATTCCGGCAATTTGACGTCGATGTGCGGCTCGAACACTTCAGCAATTTTTGCCTACTCACCGCACAGGGGGCAGGAGCATCAAATTGCCCAGATTACCCTCAGGTAAGTTTTCTTTCAACCACTGTATTATTTATACTTGAAAATGCAGATAACAATATTTCTTGTAAATTCGTTTTATTGCCAAAAATTTCTGTTTAAATTTTGCAAAATAATTAAAGGAAATGGCCTACAAAGGTGGATATTTTTTGTCCTCAGGCCGGAAATTCCGGACTGGGGGGCAAAAGTATAACCTTTTGCCGTAATACAATCCTTTTTCATAATTTAATGCATGGGAACATGTGATGTTCCAATAATTTTCTAACAAGGAGGCAAGTTCATTTGCATACGGAATTGCTCTTTCTTCTGGTGAACAATTTTTTCAGGCCAACCGGTGATTGATTTTTTCGAAAGCCGATAGGTCTTACTGATTTAAGTGATGGTGCATGCGAAGCTAATCAGTACAAATTTCAAATTTCGATCATGATGATGTATTGCAAAGCTGTTCGGGATTTCGTCCCCAGTCAATTGATGTTGAGTTGCCGAAGTTGACCAGGTAAAAATCAACGTCTTCCGGGCCTATCAAACTGAGCCTTCAAAAGATAACCCTTTCAAAAACCAGCCTCGAGGATGCCTTTTCTAAAAACCGATTGGAGCCGACAAAGCCGATCAAACCGAGCCGAGTAGGTGGCCAGATCAAAGTCCTTCAAGCCGATCAAACCGAGCATTGAAGACTTTTTCTATCAAATCAACGTCTTTCGAGCTGATCAAACCGAGCCTCGAAGATGTCTCTTCAGATTCAACAGGAGCCGACAAAGCCGATCAAACCGAGCTGAGGAGGTGACCAGTTATTCAAATCCTTCAAGCCGATCGAACTGAGCTTCGGAGGTGTTTTCAAAGCCAATCAAACCGAGCTTTAAATTCATTCACACATTTGATGGAAACCGACAAAGCCGATCAAACCGAGCTTATAAGGTGTCCAGATGATTGATTCAGCATCTTTCCAAGCCAATCAAACCGAGCTTCGGGAGTGATTGCCAGATAGAAGGCGCGTCAATGGACCACTTTAACCGGGCCCATTCATGGACCACTTTAACATTAATCGCGTTTGTACGGATTAATGATAAGCGGGGGGGCAAAAACTGTGACGCGTAATTTTATACCCACTGACCGATGATGATATGAGGACACGGGATTAAGGTATCACGATAACCAGAAGTGGTTTGAACCAAAAATTGAACCCAAACAACCCAGAGGGCCTGACCCACCGTTAGGGTTGCGTCACGCAGCTACTACCTACGTGACGCACTCTTAGTTGCGTCACGAAGCTCTAACAAGGCTGACACCTCTGGCGCCGGCGCCGTGCAAACGGACCTGCACTGTTTGTATGGATAACGCGGCAACTGTACGAAACGGTAAGTCGCGTCACGCAGATTTACCGGGTGCATCATCAGCTATTACCTGCGTTGACGCGACTATGCTCTGTTGCCCTACCATAAAATACAACATTTTGCAGCAAAAACGGGACTTTTTGACATTTTTACTCTCGTTTCCTCTAAAAAGATAACCTTCTGAGATTAAGTTTTGGATTAACAACTAGAGCTTTCTCTCAAGAACTCAACTGAGTAAACTTGAGGAAGATCAAGTCATAGGTATTTTAGGTTTAAGATAAAAAAAATATATATAAATATAAAAAGATAAGAAGAGGAAAAGAGAGGAAAAAGAAAAAGAAAGAAAACGATTTATTTTTGTGAAAGAACTTGGTGATCACGCTTCTGGGATCGTGAAACGTTATCTCTAAACTAATATCAGTGCATGTCATGCAGTCCTCAAATTCTGAGGGTTAGGTAACGATTCTGACTTTCCCTTTCATTTATAAGCACTTATCTCCTAAAAATTTCATTTCATAGTGTTTAGTTGAACCTTTATTGATCTAAAACGTAGGTTTGGCCCATGTTGAACACTCCTGGGTTGGTTTTAATCACTTTCAATAAAAAAGAACACGTAGAAAAGAGTAGTTGAAAGGTAGTGTGCAGACCAGAGCAGCCGCGTTTTTTCATGCAGCTACTACCCGCGTGAATGACGCGACTGTTCATGTCCAAAAGCTCTTAACCTGGATTGGACCACCTGCGTGATGCAGCTATTCGCATACTCAGTTATATTTTGTTTTATATTTGTATTTAATGCTTCGCTGTAAATGAATAATCAATAAGTCCGAGTATTTTAAATGAGCCACGAATAGTTCCGTCACGTAGCTAGAAGTTCCGTCACGCTACTGTTCTTCATAAAACAGCTGCGTGACGCAACTCTTCTAGTCTACAGGACCATAACCAGAGTTCCATCACACGACTGTTCTTCATAGAACAGCTGCGTGACGCAACTATTACAAACCCCAGAATAAAAAAGATAAGAGCTGCGTCACGCGGGCCACGCGACTGTTCATCATAGAACACCCGCGTGACGCGACTGTCTTCCATTTCCTGTTTTTTTTTATTATTTTTGTCTTAATGTCATTTCATTAAATAATGAAACTTAATCCGAAAAGAATGATCAATAATGCCGTCAAATTGAGTTTTAATCAAACCAAGTCAATTAATCTGTTTTGATTATGGTATTTTTGAGGAATTATATTGCTATTTCCTTTTGACTATATTATTAAACTCGGTTGTGACCCGCCCTTTAACCATAAGGCAAGAGCGGGTCTGTTTTAATTATTTTGTATTATATGGTGGGATGGAATGATGGATGTGATGCTTAATTATGAACTGAAGCAATGAATGGGAACTTATTTGGGAACGGTTAATTAATTTCCACTTAGGAACTCGGTTCGATTTATTCGGGTTGGGTTTAAATTAATTGGTTTTCTAAAATAAAATCAATTAGAAATCGTAGGTTAAAAGAGGCCGGTTTTTTCGGGCGTCGGGCTTCCAATGGGCCGACGTACTAATTCCCTTACCTAGGGAATCGTACTTGGTACGCCTGACCAGTTTTCTTTCAATAAATAGGCCTTGAATAAAATTGGTAAAATGGAAGTCATTTAATAAAATTAAAATAAAACGGTCCATGCCGAAAATGAGGTGGGACGACCTACTCAAAACAATTTATAAGACCGATTTATTAGCATTGCATATCCAAAAAGATTTTTATCACCTTTATCCAAACAAAAAACAAAGACAAAATAAAAAGATGTTTTCTGAGGTCCTTCCAGGGTTCGGGATTTCGGCGAAAACGGAGCTGCTTTGCTTTGGACCATCAGCGATTTTCTAGCATTTGGAATGTTATCTGACTGGAGTATGGCAGACAAATTGGCTTGTACTCATTGCATGGAAAAAGCTAATGCATTTACACTAAAAAATGGAGTAAACAATGTTGGTTTGATTGTCATCGTAAATTCTTACCGAAATCTCACCCTTGCAGGCGAAATCGAGAATGCTTTAGAAAGAACACAACTATTGCTGATTCCCCTCCACATGTGAAGTCTGAAGTTGAAATATTACAAGAAATTGAAGATCTGGGGTTATGAAAGTTACAAAGTTAGGTGCAGAAGAGGTAAATGATAGAATTGGCAGGAATAGCGGATGGAAAAAAGCGAAGCATCTTCTGGGATTTGCCATACTAGAGTTCACTTCTTATCCGTCATAACCAGAAAAAAATGTGTTTGAAAATCTGTTCAACACTATCATGAACATTGAGGGGAAATCCAAGGATAATGCAAAAGCGATAGTAGACATGAAGGAAATTTATCATCGACCAGAACTCAAGCAATCTGTAGTTACTGGAAAGTTTCCAAAGGTATGTTATTCTTTAGATAAACCCCAAAGGCAAGTATTATGCGAATGGGTCCGATCATTGAGGTTTCCAGATGGATACTGTTCAAATATGGGTCAAATATGGGTAGATGTGTCGACATGAGGAAATACATATTGTTTGGCATGAAAAGCCATTGACTGTAGTTTCATGGCAAAATGATATGCAAAGATTGATTCCTGTGGCATTCTGGGAATTGTTGCCAGGGAAAATTTGGGAAGCAATGATAGAATTGAGTCTCTTTTTTAAGGAATTGACGATGACTTTTATCCGATGCAATGATATGGACCAATTAGCGCGAAAAATCCCAGAAGTGATATACAAATTGGGGCGAATTTTTCTGCCCGGTTTCTTTGATTTTATGGAGCATCTGCCAGTTCATTTTCCCTATGAATGTCGTATAGCAGGACTGGTGCAATATAGATGGATGTATCCATTTGAGAGGTGAATCACTAACATCCCTTTCTAATCATTACAATGTTATTTCAACTCATATTTATATATTGTCTTTGTACAATTATAGACACATGCAAAAAATTAAAAGGAATGTGCACAATAAGCCAAAGGTCGAGGGATCAATTTGCAATGCATATTTGGTGCAATAAGCTTTCATCTTCTGTTCACACTACTTCAAACCATATGTTTACATCAAGCATCGGAGAGTGCCACGTAATGATGATGGAGGAGATCGAATAGAACCTGAGTTACAAGGGAATCTAACAATTTTCACCTATCCTGGGCGTACGATTGGTAAATAAAAAAAAGACGATTGAATGATGCAGAGATACGAGCGGCTCAAACCTATATTTTGTTGAATTGCGAAGAGATTACACCATTTGTATAGTAAGTATAAATCTTGTAGAGAGTCTAAACAATGATGCAGAGATACGAGCGGCTCAAACCTATATTTTGTTGAATTGCGAAGAGATTACACCATTTGTATAGTAAGTATAAATCTTGTAGAGAGTCTAAACGTAATATAGCTTAGTTAAATCATATTTATGATAATTTGGTTCATTCATATACAGGAAATAGATCAAGCTTCTACGGCTATAAAATCCTAATTTGACTGATACAGTAGTTGTTGCAAAACTGGACTCTGAATTTACAGAATGGTTCAAATGTTATATAAGTAACTTTCTAGTTACACAACATATATGTGTACATTCTTAGATTTCAATCATGTCATTACTATTTCCCATAGGCTCAAAGCTTAGGAAGCGATATTGATAACATATTCATTATTGATCTAGCAAGGGGACCTCTACCTTTTGCTAATGCCTACTCTGGCTACTTTGTCAATGGTTACAAGTTTCACACTGAGGGTTATGGGACAAGCAGAAAGACAATGAACAGTGGTGTTTGCATAAAGGGATCAAACTACAGTGATGAGTCAAATTCAAATGATTTTTATTGGCAAATCTGGTTGAAGGTTTTGGGAGGTTTTGGAGTTAGAATATCCATCCCTACCAATCAAGTGCATAATCTTATTCAAATGTGAATGGTTTGATCCTAAGCCAAACGTTGGCATGAAGGTTCATCCTAACTATAATCTTGTGGATATTAATCAAAGAAAAAGATATACAAAGTATGAACCTTTTATATACAAAGTATGAACCTTTTATGTTGGCGATACAAGCTGCGCAGGTGTACTATGTTCCTTATCCATCATTGAAACGAGATGTTGCGATTGGATGGCAGTATGTAAAATCAAGCCTAGAGTAGTTGTTCGTGCAGTTGAAACCAAACAATCTGCTTTACTCACAATATTTGAGCCATTTCAAGAAGTTGCGATGGGCGTTACACAACCGATGCAAGTTGTTGAAGATTTAGATTTAACGGATAGACTGGATGATGAAAGCAGAAACTTTATGTTGAAATAGGCGAGCATCAAATTGATGAAGAGGAAGAAGATCAACATCATCATGGGGTACCTTAAAAAGACGAAGATCAAAGACGAAGATCAAGAAGAGGAAGAAGAAGAAGAAGAGGAAGCAGATGATGATGAAGACAGAAATACTTAATGCATTATGTATTATGGATAATAAATAAATAGATGTATATATAATATTTTCAATGAAGAATTTTAATGTTATTCACTTTCTTTATAATTCATATAATTGTATACATACATATGTAGGTTCTGTTATCTGTAGTACATATGGCTAGAAGCAGGACGGTTGATTCAAACGTGTTCAGTAATGGTCCCCATGGAGGTCGTGGCCGAGGACGCAATACACGTGGATGAGGAGGGACTATCCCTCCTCCTTCTTCTTTAGGTATGTCTAGGGCTTCATCTTCTGCTCAGCCTCCCGTGCCGCCATCACTTCCTTTTATTCCTTCCTCTTCTACCCCATTTCCTGGACCAGTAGAGTCTTCACCAGTTTTACAGTCACCAACTGCACTAGGTAATCATAAATGTCATTTACTGTCATTCAGTTATATATTAACTATTTATCTATATTGATAACATTTGTCACTTCTTTTGCAGCTTCATCGGAGCCACGTAACAAGATCAGTTTGGTAGCGGGACAGTAAGTACTTATTTACTTTTTCCTTTGAACTTGGTTTTCTTCAGATTTTGATGCTTTCGTCTACTTATATTTCACTTATGTTTTCTTATGTTTTATTTCACTTATGTTTTTTTTTTCTCAGCATATATGCATCCTCTCGAGCATCAAGGCAAATTATGAGGATAATCAAGCTACATCTCGATAAAGATGGATACACATAGGATGTCGTACCACAAGGGGCGAGAGACTATTATTGGGAAGAGTTTCAAGTACGATTTGGTTCAAGTTATATCTTCATTCAATGTAATTAATAATCTGAATCTATGGGTCTTCACTTACTCTTTCTTGAAATTTTATTTTTCATTTTTGTAGAAGCATTTTGTATGGGAAGAAGCTATTACGGCTATGCTAAAAGTGGCTTGGGAGAAATTGTGCACTCTACGGTATGCTGACTTCACCTATAGGATGCGAAAAAGCGGTAAGAAGCAGGGTAAGAAGCAGCAGTGCATGTCTCAGGAGATATGGGAGAGTTGGTAGAAGACTTGGGAGGATCCTGCATTCAAGAGAAAGTGTGAGATATTTGCACGAAAGAGGCATAGTGAGATTGGCGGTGACGGAGCAGGACCTCCCCGACACATAAGCCGATGAATATCTGCTATAGAGACATTTCGATTATTAGTGAGTCAATTAGTTACAGTTATAAAACTAATGTTTAATGAAATGACACCATATTAATATATTATGCATAAAAATTCATTACAGGCTGAAAACCAAGGCTGAAAAATATGGTCGTGAGTCCCACACTAATGGAGGTGTTCAACTTACAGCTCACACAAAGGACCACAATGGAAATACGTTTATGGATAGACGTGCGTTGGGCGTCATGTAAGTAACAATGAAGAATATTTTACATTTACTTTCCTAGTCTTTCTCTTACGTTTTAGTACAAGTTCAATATAATAAAGCTTGCAACTGCATTGATTAATTAAATTTGTTATTTTTAGGAGAACTATAGAAAACCTCGTGAGTATGTTGTTTCTTTCAGGCTTGGATCTGAATTGAGTCAAGAATTGATGAGCTAGCACTTTATTCTGAGGCTGTAGGGGCAGTAAAAAGAAGAGGAAAGTAATAATAGCATCGGGTCTCAGGTATCACAATTTTTACTGGCGGCTCAACATCTGAGTGCTTCCTGTAGCTCCTCACGACCAATAGCCCAGCCAACTAATGCTGAGGAGATTAGTGCATTACGGGCCTCGTGTTGAATGAGCAGGAGGACAGCTTGTAGAGCTTAGAAGCTTAGAGCGCATGTCATGCGGATGTCCGGTCAGCATGGTATTGGTACTTCCTCTACAGCTCTGCATCAGCCACTATCGTCTCCTCTCGATCTTGATACCGCAGACGATACCTTGGTCACTCCTGTCGACACTACGACACATCCAGTAGATACTCCTGCTGACGTTACGACACTAGATTGTGCAGAGGACCGACCTCGTAGATTTGATTTTGGACCTTTTTAACTTTCATTGATTTTTTCATATTTTGTATAGTACATTACATTTACAATTCTATTTTTACATTGTTATTGTGTTGTGATCTTAATAATGATGATTGTGATTGTGATTGTGATGTATATATATGTCGATTTTTGATAGGTGGAAAAAATTATGGTTTTTAATATTATTAAATTTTTTTTTTGCCTATAATTATATTTTGCGACCGACTAGTTTTTTTTTTGCCTATAATTATATTTTGCGACCGACTAGCGACCAAACTGCAACCAAATTATAACCGTTAAATTTAAATTTGCGACAGATCAACAACCAATCACTTTCAAAATTTGTGATCGATTTACGACTGCTTTTCATAATTGCGACCGACACTTTCTGCGACCGATTTGCGACAAGCTTCCAAAAGGAAAACACGATGAAAATTAGTGATCGATATTTATAATTTTACGATCGCAATCTTTCTATGTTAAACTATTCAATTCTCGACGATGAATCGATTTGATAGCTCAGATATTGTTATTTGTAATATTGATCAGACTCGATATCATCGAGATGGAATTCATCCCGTTGAATTTAGAGGCGAAAGACTTATTATCCCTATGGGATTAAATCCTGAGTTATTGCAAAGAAAAAAAAAGAAACGTTGAGATTATGGAAGTAAATATTCTTGCATTAAAAAAAGAAACGTTGAGATTATGGAAGTAAATATTCTTGCATTTATTGCTACTGCTTGGTTGGTCGCTCATTTGTGACCGCTTAGTCATTCGGTTGCAAAATTATTTGCGACAAGCACTTTTGCGATCGATTCATGTCTGTCGCAAATTAGTCTCTACATCCATTTAACAACCGATTTCTTATATTCTGCAACCGACAATTTAGCGATTTTTTTGTAGTGATTTAAAGACAAGCTAATTACACTTTATATTTTAATTATTAACCTTTAAACACATCACGTAACTTCTGCGATAGTTGCTTTAGCCAAATTCTGCTTCTTTTGTGCTTGACACTCCCTCTCAAGTTTAACGTATATGTTGTATATGTTAAACATGCTTAACAAATATCTGAATTGTGCAGGCTGCATAGGTTTGTAAAAGTATCTGATAGTCGCGCTCTTTAGTCTGTAGATGTAAAAAATTTGATAATTTCAAGTTGAACCTTCTCTCTTATAAAGTGACAATTTATTTCTATATGTTTTGTCCTTTCATGAAAAACAAGATTTTTAGTATGTGAATGGCTAACATGCTATCACTATGAAGCAACATTGGTTCAGGTATTTTAACATCAAAATCTTTCAATGAAGTAATTAACCATAAATTTCAAATATTGTAGCAGCCATAGAATGATATTCTGCTTCTGCAAACTCTTTGATATAGTAGTTAGTTTCTTGAAATTCCAACTAATCAGTGAATTATCAAGAAAAGCACAGAACTATGTTGTAGACCTTTTTGTGTCAGGACAGCTTGCCCAGACATTGTCATTATAAGCAGTCAATTCTAACTTTAATTCTGTACATAACATCAAACCCTGACCTAGTGTACCTTTAAGATATTTAAACATCTTAAAAGCTGCTACTAGATGTGTAGAAGTGGGCAACCATGAATTCAGTTAGTATGTGAACCCCATAAGCTATGTCAAGTCTTGTCAAAGTCACATTAATTTTCCAATGATATGCCTATAAACACTTCGATCAGCAATGCTGAATTTTTCACAATTTGTAAGCTTATTATTAACATCAAAAGGAACTAAACTTGATTTAGAACTGAGTAATCCATATTCTTGTATCATTTTCAGAATATATTTTCTCTGAGACACCATATACCCTTTTTTATCTAGCCACCTCCAATCCCAAAAAATAATGCAAAAATGACCCAAATACTTGAGTTTAAAGTAAGAACTCAAAATTAGTATTCAATTGATCAACTAAAAATTTGTTGCTACTACTAATAATGATTCATCTATATGTGAATACTCAAATTTTGAGGCTCAAAAAGCCAGTTTTCCGGACTGCGAATAATAAAATTTGCTACAGTGCCTGTTTTCTCGGACTACAGCCAGTTTTTCCGGACTGCGAATAATAAACTTTGCTACAGTGCCCTGTTTTCTGCGGACTACAAACAGTCCGACCGGACCGAAACAGTCCGGCCGGACCGAAGGCCATTTTGGAAGTTCACCGAAAGTATGCCAATATGGTACTTAAAACGTCCGGAATGTCGCGAGGATCGCGAAAGAGGTCCCGGAATATTTTTCGAAGATCCGAAACTCCTGAAAACCCCTCTGAAGCGAAAGACCCAAGGGGCCGCCGCCGAGCACGGCCGCTCCGGTAGCCGAACACGGCGGCGCCTGCCGCCGGATGCCCGTTTTTGGCCTATAAATAGCCACTTACCTCTTCATTTTTGGCCACTCGGTCCGTGTTGACGGATGCTCCTTCTCCCCCCTTCTCTCCTCACGCTTTTGCGATTCTTTTACCCGCTTTTTGCATTTTTAATTCAGTCTTAATTTTTTTTTTATGTGTTATGATACTTGGCCACTAAAATTAAACAAATTCTAATTAATTAATTAAATATTCCCGCCAAACGAGGAAGCTTAATCTGGAGCTAAGAAGCGGCCGTCGATTAAATCAGGTACATAAACGAAACTCTGCTCATTTACATTTTTATGCAACTTCATGACATTTCTCTTCTACTCCTAATAAACTTCTAAGCACCTGCATAAGATGCTATCATCGTCTAATTCAGCAAATAAACTGCCTCAATTAAATATGATTAAGCCCCCCCCTTTAAAATAAAAAACCCCCGCCGGTTAATTAATAATCGTGGTATTAATGCCTAAATCCGACAATATTGGCTAAAAAGCGCTAGTTAATTAATAACTACAGGTTTAATTGCCTTTTATTTCGAACAGTCCGGCTTAAGTCCAATTAATCCAAATAATTGTGGCTAAAAGCCCCTTAATCAATCACGTTTTGGCAACAAAATTGCCTAACAATTAAATCAACGCACATTTTGGCAACGAATTGCCCACGGTTCATCAATTTTTGGCAAACGAAATTGCCTATAAAATTAGATAACCCACCTTCTAGGCGACAAATCGCTTATAATCGAACTTTTGGCAAAATGCCTAAATTAATCAATCTTTTTGGCCAAAGCCTTAAAATCAATCAATTTTGGGCGACAATCGCCAATCAACCACTTTTGGGGCAAACGAATTGCCTAAAATCAACTCATTTTCAGCTAAAAGCCTTAAAATCAATCAATTTGGCGACAATCGCCAATCAACACTTTTTGGGCAAACAAATTGCCCTAAATACAACCTCATTTTGGCTAAAAGCCTTTAAAATCAAACATTTCAGCAAACAAATTGCCTAAATCACAACAAACTTTTGGCAAATTAAATTGCCTAAATCAACCCTTTTGGCTAAAGCCTTAAAATCAATTAATTTTGGGCGACAATGGCTCGACAAAATCAATTTCGGCAATATAAGCCCGAACATTACAATTTTTGGCAATAATAAGCCCAATATCAATTTCGGGCAATAATAAGCCCGAAACATCAATTTCGGCAATAATAAGCCCGAACATCAATTTTGGCAATAATAGCCCAAATATCAACTTTTGGGCGACAAATCGCCCAGACACCATGTTTTTAGCACAAAATGCCTTAAAACCAACATTTTTTTGGCGGACGACGCCTAATCGAATCAATCGATCCTTTGGCAAAATTTGCCTAAAACAAACATGCAGCAAAGCAATACACACACTCATGCATTAGCAATCACCTGCAAAGCCCTTCAAGAGACCTACGAACTACGTTGACTTTTGATCTTCCATTCAAAAGCGGAAGTACGTAGGCACGTTAAGGGATTTACCGCCCGAGCGGCAAGTCAAAATCACTTAAAACATTTCATTTGGTCGCAATTACATCTATTTAGCCTTGCAAAAGCATTCATGTCTTTTGGTTAGTTAGATCAACAATGACATAGTCTCGGGATCCACCATCGGGTTCGTAGAACATGCCTTAACATTGGATAAATTAAATCTAATAATTAGGTTATTAAAATTGGAGTCACTATAGGGTTTTTTTCTAGTTTACCCTAAAGGAGTCACTTAGGGTTTTTTTCTAGTTTACCCTAAAATAATTAAACAAGGTGGCGACTCATACATTCACGTGCATTTCTACTCTTAGTCACATGCATTCACATGCCTATGATATTTGGGGAAGGGGTTCACACTATATATCTAATAAAGCAATGAAATCCTTTCCATAATGCTTTGTAAATAAGAAGTAGACTTTGATTGAACAAAACCCTCTTGAATTAAACTAGTAATGAACATAATGTTTCATTATCTTGATGCTTACTTCAGATTATACAATAATTTCTGAAGCTTGCAAACAAGTTTTGTATCACCACCACCACCATACTCCTTGTAACACTAGCAGCCCAATCCCAAAAGATTAGACGATGGACGTCGCATCTGGTGCTGGAGGCTCCATTCTAACTAACATATTAATCTTAGGAACTACTATATGAATTAGAAGTGATTAAGTTTTCACAAGTCTAGCAAGTATTAAGTTTTAACATAGAAAAATATTTTGGAAATCCTACAGAAAAATGGCAAAAGTTTTCCCTAAAAACTGAACTTAACTAAAACCTATAAATACAAAGCACTTCCAATTCAACCTTAATCATCCAAACAAACTCCAAGGCAATCAACTCAAATCAATTTCAACTTCCAGATATATATAATCATTGATTTCTCATAATCACCATCATGGACATCAAACTCAAGATATTCACATATAATTATCTCAAAAACCGAAGCGATGCATAATTAATCTTAGAAGTAAATTCTACATCAAGATATTACATAAATTCATAGTTAATTCCTTATACATATGCCCAAATAACACATTCTCCAAATGGTATTAATTATACATGCCATAAATCTTAAATACATAACACTAATTCTATAACTACCAAAAAGATCTCTTCTTCACTGATGCTACTCCCCTAGTCTTCGAGTAGCAACTATGGTCTACAACCTGTGCATGATTAAAATGGACGCACTGAGTATAAAACTCAGTGGTGCTCATAAATCACATACATACCAAATGTTATGATGACAACATACAAATAATCATGGATTTCACAAATAGGCTCATAATTCATTATTATTCAAATATCATGTATGCATAAATATTCATGGCATATAACATCCTATTAAACTCATAAGTCAATAATATTCTAGGTTGTTATTATAGTAGATCATACATTCATTACTTAGACATTTATGCTAATTATACGCATCCCAAACATTTAAATCTAAGTTTTACATAATCATACTATATAGTCTCATTTATTAGAATAAACACACATACACAACCAAGAATCATATATTATAATATCATTAAACATAAGACACTCAAACCATAGATCTTAAGCATTTAAGTCGTAAGTATAATTCATGATTCACAAATGCAAATATTATGAGTCATTATATTATTAAGCTAAATTCTTTAAATGTTTTACTTATGGGGCTCATATACACTTAGGAGAAAATGAAGCAGATGAGATTTCAAAAACAGAGAGGTTATATAAGCCAACAGAGTCAGAGGACTTTAAGAGCCTAATAGATATAGATAGAGTGCCTAGCATATGATCATAGCTAATATTAGAATTGCATTAAATGCCAAGCATGCTCATATAGTAGAATAAATCAAATCACATATCAAATGCACACTAAGTATATTAGAGCCCAAAACTTAATTTTCTTTTATTAAATCACAATATTTCTTATGAAACTTATTCTCCTTTAATATTCTTAAAATCATGATAGATTCTTCGTTTAGAATTTCAAATAAATCACAAAAATTCATAGTTTGACATAATATACTTGTCATAGAAAATTCTTTTCAAAAGGTCATTTTTACCTTTTAAAATATATACTCATCAAAAGATTAATTTAAAGCACCCTTTATACACATATAAGCATATCTATATACCAAGCATGCACATTTCAAGGCAAATTCTCAATCATTCTCATAATTCAAGTCATAGGAACTAAGTACTTCACATAAATGATTTTTATGATGGAACTATTTTTTTTTTTTTTCTAATTCAAATTCATTCAAAATACTCATATAAGTAAGGGAACTTAATCACACATGGGTTATACATACTTTATTCTTTTTCCTCAAAAATTCCTATGACTTAATAGGAAATTTCACATTTCTCAAGTTATCACAAGAGTACTTATACAAGACTTTACACACATGTTAATTATCATGAAACAAGAGCATACCATCATTTAAGGTCATGTTAATTGATAGGTGCTAATTTTATAGTATTTTTAATATAGTTTTTATTATAATTTTAATAAGTTTTATCACTTTGCTTTGATTTTAAATTCATTTTTAGTATAATTTTGTTCAGTTTTTTTAATTATAATTTTTAAATAAGTTTTATCACTTTGGCCTTTGATTTAAATTTCATTTTTAGTATAGATTTTGTTCAAAGTTTCCTTTGTATTTCTTAATGCCGCTTGATCCTAAGAGAAAATTATAGAATTTGGGCAGGCACAAAAGAGTAGGAATTTGGCACACAAAAGAGCATTACAAGGCAAGATACTCAGCCTCTAGCACACCCAAGCCGTGCTAGAAAGCACAACCGTGCTACAAACTAAGGAAATCAAGGGAGAGTTAGAAGAAAGCACGGCCTGGGATGTGCTAAAAGGCACGGCCGTGCCTAAAAGGGGAATAGGGCGTGTCAATTCTAGCACGCCCATGACAATTCCAGGTGAGAGAGACAGAAGCAAGCACCCCCGGCCTGTGCTAAATGGCACGCCCGTGCCTCAAAAATTTATCAGGGTGTGCTTGCCTAGCACACCCCGTGCTTCACCAGCAGACTTCCAGACTTAAGCACACCCAAGCTGTGCATAATGGCACGCCCAAGCTGTGCATAATGGCACGCCCGTGCTGCGAAGACAGAACTAGCGTGAACTAAAGATGCAAATCAATCTTTTCCTCACATGGGCCTGCCTCGGAGAGTTTCCTAAACGTAAGTTTCCTAAACGTACTAAACAAGACCTAGACCTATTTTGGAAGAGAAAGGAGTCCCAATTAATGAGAAATCCAAAGCCTAAACAGTCATGATCTCCTATGGAAAATTTTGCACTAAATAAGGATTCTATTTCCTAAAAGGAGTCAGATTTGCCTTCAGGAGCTCTATATAAAGAAGGGAACTTCTCATTGTTGTGGATCTCGTTTTTTTATGTTATTCTCTACATAATTCTCTCTCTCTCGAAGACTTCAAGCATCTAAGATTTGTGCCAAGATTCAAGGAAGCCATCCATATAGCTGTGATTCAGTTTTTATTGCTAAACTCTTCATCTTGTTTTTCTTTTCATTATTGTCTTTAAGTATGATGATTGATTCAAGTATGACTGAGTTTTATTTAATTACTATGTCCAGCTATAACTATGTCCAGCTAAACTCTTATACTAGGGATTTGATGTAACTTAATTCGATTCCAGTTTATAATATTAGATTTGTTTTTTCTTTGTTCTCGTTATAAATTATTATTGTGTTTAATGCTTCTAGGCAGAAAATTTCCCCTGGACTGAGTTATTTCAATAATCACATTCGGGAGAAGGGTGTTATTGATATAAAAAGATTAATAATTTACTTGAGAATAATAACTTGGAAGGCAATAATAACTTGACGCAGAAGCTATATGGTTTGACTCAAGGGGGGTTTTCATAAGTTAATGATTATTAGGTTATGAACTCACAAAATAACCACAAAACCCAAGGATCTGATTTATGTTTGATTTCACCATTGGAAGATAGGTAATTAAACTAAATTAGAATAGCTAACAATACATCGGGAGAGCTTGTTAGTAACTCTAGGGTTGTTTCTCTTACTTGAACAATTAAAGTTGATTAATAAACTAATAGAATAAGCTGGATAGAATTAAGTGAAATCAAATTCCCTAGTAGTTTAAATCCTTGATTTCTCTTTACCAAATTTCTGTGCTCGATCTCTTCCCGTGTTTTTACTTCCAAATTTATTATCCTTACAGCAATTCTTTCTTATTATCGTTTTAAATAATAATAGGTTAACATAATTTTGGTACTTGATATCCAATCCCTGTGGATACGATACTCTCTTACTCTATATTACTTGTTGCGATTTCGTACACTTGCGAAAATCACTGTCAAGTTTTTAAATCACTGTCAAGTTTTTGGCGCCGTTGCCGAGGATTGGCGTTATCAATATCAATACGAATTACCCTATTGTTAATTTAGACATTCTTTTTTTTTTATTATTTAACTTTCTTTTAAGAATTATTTCAGGTGTTTTATGCAAAGAAGATCAAGGAAGACTGAGCCTCTAATCTTTCATCTAGAAATTGAAAGAACTTTTCATAGGCAAAACGCTGCAAGAAGAGCACGAGAAATAAAACCCGAACAAAAAGCAGACATGGCCAACAAAAACGAAAACGAAAACGAAAACGTAATCGGACCTCCACTTCAACATCCAGTCCGTACCTTGCGAGATTACACAACCCCTAATCTGAATGGGACAACCTCAAGTATTACAAGACCTAGGGTGGAAGCTAATGATTTTGAGATTAAACCCGCAATTATCCAAATGCTCTCCACCTCGATCCAATATGAAAGATGGGGGTTTGCCTAGGAAGATCCTAATGTTCATATCACAAATTTTCTAGAAATTTGTGACACTTTCAAACAGGAATTGGTGTTTTCTGAGACGCAAATCAAAACGAGACTTTCCCTTTTACTTCTTTAAGACTTTTCCCATTCACTCTTAGGGATAAAGCTAGATCATGGTTACAATCGTGTCCTGCTGGAAGTTTTACAACATGGGATGAATTAGATCAAAAATTTCTAGCTAAATTCTTTCCATCCTCAAAAACCACCAAGTTGCGCAATGAGATAATGACATTTGCTCATCATGATCAAGAGAGATTGTATGAAGCTTGGGAAAGATTCAAGGACTTGTTAAGAAAGTGCCCACATCACAGCTTGCCCAAGTGGTTACAGGTATAAACCTTCTATAATGCATTATCTCCTAACATCAAAATCACTTTAGATGCAGCTGCAGGTGGATCCTTTGAAAAGAAAGGAATTGATGAAGCATATGAGAGAAGATGCAAGCAATTAGCCATTACCAAAACAATTCTGAGAAAGGAGAAGAACCAGAAGAACCGCAAGAGTCTATGAAATAGACGCCATTACAGCACTTAATGCCAAGGTGGATAATATGGTAAGAAAATTGGACATGTTAACTACTAATCCTATGAATTCTGTCATGCAAGTTTGTGATAGGTGCAACGGACAACATGGAATTGGAGAATGCATCATGGACTCTTTAAATCCACAAACTTTGGAGCAAGTGAACTATGTGATGAATCAAGGAAAAAAAAATTACCCTTATTCCAATTCATATGATAACAGATTAAGGAACCATCCTAATCTATCCTATGGTAATCCTAACAATGCCTTGAACGCACCACCAGGGGGTTTCCTTTCCTCCAGAAAAGAAATCTCGTTGATGACTCCTCACTGCTCTTTTCTAATCAACACCATGGAGTTCATGAACGAAACCAGAGAAAACCATAAATCCAGCAAGCTGCAATAAGAAATTTGGAGATTCAGCATAGGGGACAATTTGCAAACATGATTGGCATCTCGACCTTCAAGGTACGTTTACCTAGCAATACTGAAAAGAATCCAAAAGAACAAACTGCAGGCTATCAGCTTTGAGAAAGTGGCAAACAATTAGGGAAGAAACCCACCAAGAAAGAAAAGGAAGAAAAAAGAACAACCAAAGGTGTGCCCATCGTTGACTTTAGAGGAACAAGAAAAAAGTTTAAAACCCTTATGTTCCACCGTTCCCTTTCCCACCAAAGATTAAGAAAGCACAAGACGACAAAGAGCTTCCTCAATTTCTGGATGTATTTTAAGAAGCTTTCAAATCATATTCCTTTTGCTGGAAGCTCTTGCATCAAATGCCTAGCTATGCTAATTCCTAATATCCTGAGCAAGGAAACGAAAAAATCGATGATCAAGGAACGGTAATGTTTAATGAGGAATGTTAGTGCAATTTATCCAAAACAAATTGCCTTCCCATAAAGTTTAAAGGATCCCAGGAAGTTTTTCTATCCCTTGCAATACTTGGTAATCTGACTTTTGAAAAGCTTTTGGCAGATTTAGGGTGCTAGCATTAATCTTATGTCCTATTGGAAAGTTTTAAAATGCTTAGGGTATGGGGAGAGCTCAAACCCAACAAGGATGTCTTTACAATTAGCAGATCGATCAATCAAATTATCCTAAAGGGATTGAGAAGACGTGCAGAAGACGTGCTTGTAAAGGTAGGTACATTCATCTTCCCTGTTGATTTTGTTATTCTTGACATTGATGAAGACAGGGAAGGATCTCTAATCCTTGGAAGTCCTTTTCTTGCAACTGCAAGAGCATTGATTGATGTCTATGAAGGTAAGTTAACTCTAAGAGTTGGTCAGGAAGAGATTGTCTTTGATGTGCTTAAATCTTGCAAACTCCCTATGGACTATGGAGATTGTTTTCGAATTGATGTTGTTGATGAATGTGTGGAAAACACTTTGCATGTCGAAAGTAACATTAATGAAGCAAGCATCATGAATGAATGAAAAAGAAAAGGAACCACCTAAACTAGAACTGAAACAACTTCCACCTCATTTAAAACATTCATTCTTAGGTGAGGACCATTCTTTCCCTGTCATTATTTCTTCTCACTTAACGCTTGATCAAGAAGAAAGGTTGTTGCAGGTTCTACGAAGGCATAAGAAAGCACTAGGGCGGTCTATCTCGGATCTACAAGGAATGAGCCCAAGTGTGTGCATGCATAAAATCTTGATGGAAGAAGACTACAAACCTTCAATCGAGCATCAAAGGCAATTGAATCCAAACATGAAGGAGGTAGTCAAAGTCAAGACTGGAAATCATTAAAAACTCCCTGGGATGCGGTATCATCTATCCAATTCGGATAGTTAATTGGGAAAGTCCTGCCAAGTTGTTTTCCAAAGAAGGGGCGGTTGACTGTATCTCTAATGAAAACAATGAAAACTAATTCCCACAAGAACAGTCACAGGTTAGCGTGTATGCATAGATTACATAAAACTAAATAAAGCAACACGCAAGGACCACTTTCCCCTACCCTTTATTGATCAAATGCTTGAAAGACTTGCGGGTTATCCTTTTTATTGTTTCTTAGACAGCTATTCAGGATACTTTCAAATACCTATAGCTCCTGAAGACCAAGAGAAAACCACTTTCACTTGCCCTTATGGCACTTTTGCCTATAGGAGAATGCCTTTTGGGCTATGTAATGCCCCTACAACCTTCCAAAGGTGCATGATGTCCATCTTCTCTGATATGGTGGAAAAATTTATTGAAATATTCATGGATGACTTTTCTGTGTTCGGTTATAAGACCGATTTATCGGCATCGCGTATCCAAAAAAAGGTTTTCATCACCATTTTTCCAAAATAAACATACACATCAAAACATTAAAAACCTTTTGATTTTCGCCGGGGGAAAACAGTCTTAGGACATAAAATCTCTCAAAAAGGGATTGAAGTCGACAAGGCAAAAATTGAGGTAATTGAAAAACTACCTCCTCCTAACACATTGAAAGGAATAAGAAGTTTTCTTGGGCATGCAGGGTTTTAAAGGAGATTCATAAAAGATTTCTCAAAAATCACTAAACCTCTTTGCAATTTATTAGTTAAATAGTTAAGGATGTTCCTTTTTAATTTTGAAACAAAGAATGTTTAGATGCTTCAAACAGGTTAAAGAAAGGAGTTAATCTCAGCCCCTTATCATCACTAACCAGATTGGACTCTGCCTTTGAGCTCATGGTTGTGATGCGTAGGATCATGCTGTTGGAAGGCTGTTCTTGGACAAAGAAAGGACCAAGAAGTTGCATGTTATCTAATGTATTTGCCAGTCGCACATTGTATGAGCGCAACTTAAAATTGCAACTAGCTGACAATATAGAATTGTTAGCTATTTGTTTTGCTTTTGTACAAATTCAGGGCATATTTAATTGGAGCTTAAAACAATAGGTCTATACAGATGTCTATACAGATCACTCAGCCATCAAATACTTGCTGGAAAAGAAAGATGCAAAGCCGAGACTAATTCGTTGGGTGCTTCTATTGCAAGAATTTGACCTAAAAATTTGCGACAAAAAGGGGACCGAGAACCTCATAGCCGACCACCTTTCCAAGATAGAATTGGGGGAAGAAGATACGAGCGAGCTACAAATCAATGAAAGCTTTCCCCATGAGCAACTTCTGTTATTGGCAAATGCTCAAACCCCTTGGTATGCTGACATAATTAATTATCTTGTTTGCAAAATTCCCCCTCCCAATTTTTCTTACCAACAAAAGAAAAAGTTTTTTCATGATATCAAATACTATACTATTATTAGGAGGAGCCCTTTTTGTTCAAGTATTGCAGTGATCAGCTATTCCGGAGATGTATACCGAAAGCTGAAATGGAAAGTGTCCTTAAATTCTGCCACCATTCAATTGGAATACAGGAGGTCACTTTTGGAGCAACAAGACAACTGAAGCGTAATATTAACAAGACAGCTGCGCGTATATTAGAAAGTGGGTTGTATTGGCCTAATCTATTTAAAGATGCTTTTAACTATGTTCGTCTTTATGATCGTTGTCAAAGGCTAGGTAACATTTCGAAGAGACATGAGATGCCCTTAAATAACATCCTTGAAGTCGAAATCTTCGATGTATGGGGACTGGACTTCATGGGATCGTTTCCACCATCATACTCCACCATCATACTCCAATCAATACATTCTGGTGGCGGTGGATTATGTGTCAAAGTGGGCAGAAGCTGTTGCTCTTCCAAATAATGATGCCAAAAGTGTTATGAACTTTATCAAGAAAAATATTTTACACGGCATGGCACTCCCAGGGTAATAATCACGGACGGAGGTAAGCATTTTTGCAATAGATATTTAGATTCCCTTCTTGCAAAATATGGTGTTATTCATCGTGTAGGTACTCCATATCATCCTCAAACAAGTGGACAAGTAGAGGTCACTAACAGAGAAATCAAAAAGATCCTGGAAACCACTGTTGGGCAATCAAGCACCGTTGGACAATCACGGAAAGGATTGGTCCAAAAAAGCTAGACGATTGCCTCCTATAGGCCTACAGAACTGCATTCACGACACCTTATAGTGTATGTCCCCATATCGCATGGTTTTACGGTAAGGCTTGTCATCTTCTGTCGAGTTAGAACATAAGGCGTTTGGGCCATTCAATTTCTTAACTTCAATGCAAAGGAAGTTGGTCAAAGTGATTGCTACAGACTACATATGATGGATGAAAATGTTGCCTCCATGCTTATGAAAGTGCCAAAATATACCAAGATGCACCAAACAATGGCACGATAAGCATATTATCATGAGGGATCTAAAGGTATGGCCAACAGGTTTGCTCTATAAACTCTAGACTCGTTTATTCCCTGGTAAATTGCGCTCCTTTAGATGGTCTCCGGTCCATCACATCATAGGAAAATTTTCCTCATGGGCCAATTGAAATAATGGGATGGTAAAGTCAAATCGAAGTTTCAAGGTCAATGCTCAACGTTTGAGAAAATTATCACAGTGGACAACGTTTGAGCCGCAATCAAGAGTACATTGTCTCGTTTAGCCTAAACTAGGTTAAGTGCGTCGAGCCTTAAAAAACGCGTTAAATAAAAGCGCTTTGTGGTGAGACAACCCATAAAAATTAAATTTTTTTTTTCCTTTTTGTTAGAATTTTCATTCCATTTATTTCTTTTCCTAATTTTATTATTTTGCAAATTCCCAAATTTTCTCCATAATTGTTTTCTCCATAATTGTTCTTTTGTTTTAGTTATAACTTTTATTTTTAGGAAAAAGTGAAAGTCCAGAGAAGAGCACGCCCTTCCCGTGCCCCTTAGCACACCCGTGCCATGGGTTGAGAATCCAGCACGCCCAAGCGTGCCTCACAACACGCCTGTGCGCTTTCAAAGATGGTATCACTTGAGAGGCAGAAGAGAGCACGCCCCAGCCGTGCCTAATAGCACACCCGTGCCTTAGAAAAGGGAAAAAAATTCACTTGAGAGTCAGGGACAAGCACGCCCTAGGCGTGCCCAGTAGCACGCCCGTGCTAACTACGCGAAACCTTTCAGCTCGAGCGACAGAGCGAAGCACGCCCGCACCGTGCCACGTAGCACGCCTGTGCCAGGTACGCCCTCTCTTTTGTCTTGCAAGTCAGAAGAAAGCACACCCTGGCCGTGCCATTCAGCACGGCCGTGCCACGATCAGACATAAGCATTAATTGGCGCCCCTATTTAAAGAGCACGCCTTAACTATCTCATCCCTCATTCGCACGCCCTAGCCGTCACCCTTTTTCTCCCAAATTTTCTCTCTTTTTCTCCCCTTTCTCTCAAATCAAACACTCTCCACACCAAATTTTCATATCATCAACCTCAACCATGCCTCCTAGATACAAACGCAGTAGACCCGCATCCTCAGTGGCCATTAGAAAACGGCCAATTGCAAGATCCTCCACGGCTCCTCAACCACCTTCACCGCCTGCGCTTCCATTCGAGTTCGCCTCATCCGAGCAACAAGAAAGGTACCCTCATCCGAGCAACAAGAAAGGTACAATAAACTATCCCTTCGGCCTATTTTACCAAATAGATTTATTGATGAAGCTGCTTTAGCACAAGTGGGTCTTCGGGATATTGTACTAGAACAACTTAAGCGTATAGGATGGGGTCAATTTTTAGAGATGAAGGACCTAGTTTATGCACCTTTGACTCTAGAATTTTTAAGTTCTTATTCCTCTTTCATTCGATTTTTGCCTACTTCTCCCCCGAGCAAAATTCACTTTAGGCTAATGAGTAGAAATTTTGAATTTTATTGGTGAATGAAGGTTAGCCATATCTTTGGATTCCCCACAGACAACAGTCAAATACAAATATTTAATGATTTCACGCACATAATACATGCAATTTTTACTGATGAAGTGAATTATAATCCTAGATATCAAAAGCCTCTTAAACCTTGAAAAATCCTGCCTTAGATACGTGCATAATTATAAATTCTTATCTAATACTATCTTTGGAAGGAGTGAAAGTGATGGGGTTCTGAGTTTAAATGAGTTATACTTCTTATGGGCCATTGAAAGAGGGATTTTACTCAATGTTGGGTATTGGTTGTGCCAAAAATTTGCAAGGGTGGCTAGAGCCGGCAAAGGGGCTATAATGATAGGTTGCTTTGTGACCCGCATTGCTAGATATTTACAGGTCTGGAACCTGGCTAGACCAGTACATGATAGTGTTGGAGGAGGAAAGGGCACCCAACTAGATTTGGATGTTATGATCCACATGAAACTCATTGAAATGGTCGGAGATGCATATCGGGTAGTCGGTGCTTGAGAGGATAATCTTGATGATGAAGAGGCTGAGGCCGCAGGTGGTGCTGCCATGGAGGAGGATAATCCTCCCCCTTTCACTTCTTCTTTTGGTGCAGGTACATCCGGTCCGGTTCTGGTCTATTCCTTCCATAGGTAACGTCAAACATGTCCAACGATGAAGTCCTTGCAAAAGGATGATGTCTCGAATGGACATATTTGACACGCGCCTTAACGGGATGGAGACAATGATTGCAGACCATTTCCAGTCCATCGAAATTATGAACGAAAGCCTTGATTCTAGGATGGATACAATGCAAGGCCAGCTTCAGACCATTCTCCAGCTTTTACAGCCACCCCTACCATCGAAACAGTGATGGATTTCTCACTTTTTCACTTGTTTCTTATTTTTATTTTTGTTTCTAATACATTGATCTGGTTGATTTTGTTTTTATTTTTAGTTTGTCTGTTTCAACTATTATAACTTTTAGTAGTTTCTTTTCAACTTTTAGTAGTTTCTTTTCTTTTAATGTTTAGTTTGCTCTTTTAGCTATGACATATTCCAGCACCCGTTCTATTGTATTGTTCAATACAATTTTGGTAAAGTTTCTTCTGCTCCCGTAGTGCTTTTTCTTATAATAATGTGATAAGTTTGGGGAAGTTATTTTATACACATTGGGGACAATGTGATTGATTGAATTGGGGGAAGAAAATTTTAGCTAAAATTTTGTGTTTTTGCTTAACATGGTTGGATTGATTATAAGCAAGCTTGAAGATTGTCATGACCTAGTAATAGGTGATAAAAATTAGTTGATTCTAAATTCTAGTATACTTAAGCTCTGAATTTGAAATTTTGACTTAAACATGTTCATTGGTTTAAACTATCTGTTTCTAAGATTTTAAGTACTGATTTTTATGAAATTTATGATATATAGGTATGTTTTAATCTAAAGTTATTTAAACCTTGGCATTCCTAGAACAAATTAGAACTCCCTTTCAGGCGAAAATTTTAAATGCCTACATTTTAAAAGAGATGATTTAGGCATTCTTTGTTGTTAAAAGAGATGATTTAGGCATTCTTTGTTGAAACCCATATTTAGCCTAAACCACCTAAGTTAAAAATATGACATTTGCAACCAATTTTGAAGCCTATAAACCATAAGATTTTCTTGTTCACCCTCAATAAACCGAGCCTTAAAACCAATTCCAATTTCCTACCCTAAGTACAAAGGATTATATGATTAAAAGATTCGACTTTTAATTAGAATATAGCAAGAAAAAGGGAGAATTCTTCAAATGATACTAGCAAGATTACCAAATAAGAAAAATCAAAAAGAGACACATAAAAAGCAATCAAAAGGATTCAAGTTGAATTGAAAAAAAAAAAGCAAGGAAGAAAAGTACCAAAAGATTATGGAAAAACCTTGCCAAAATATCTCTAGCTAGTAAAGAAAGTTCAAAATAGACACTCCCTGGAACCAGTGAAATTTTTGATTAAAATAGAATCTGGATATTATACACTCTTTTGTACTCTTGTTCTACCTTTTATCCTTTTTCTTTGATTAAGCAAAAATTTACACTACGGAAGCCCCATTACAACCCAAAATAAAGACCTTTTGATCTTTTAATCGTATGCAGTTAAATTATGGAGAAGGGATGACTAACTTTGCATATGGGAATGCCACATTTGCACTATCAATTGTCTTTTTTTTTTTTAAAAAAAAAGGGTTAAAAATTCTTTGGATAATTCATGTCCTATTTATCGTAAATTGAATAAGTATTAGTGTTGACAATCTCTTTAAACTTATATTTTATTCAATGAACGTTAAACTTATATTTTATTCAATGAACGTTGCCTTTATTCAAAAAAATTTGAAATCAGAGCTTAATTAATGAGTAGCAACGGAGGAACAAAATTGATTATTCACTTGTTTACTATGATGATAATCTTTGCAAGTTTTTATAATTAAGATCATCTCTAACCGTGGTAAGCTAGTATTGTCAAGTTATTTTTCTCTTAAAATTTTAGGTTTTGTTGCTTGAGGAACAAGCAATGGTTTAAGTTTGGGGATTTTGATAGGTGTTAATTTTATAGTATTTTTAATATAGTTTTATTAGAAATTTTAATAAGTTTTATCACTTTGCTTTGATTTTAAATTTCATTTTTGGTATAATTTTGTTCAAAGTTTCGCTTGATTCTTAATCCGCTTGATCTAAAGAGTAATTTGTAAGGAATTTTGGCACACAAAGAGCATTAACAAGGCAGATACTTCCAGCCTCTAGCAACCAAGCCGTGCTGAACACCCAAGCCGTGCTAGAAAGCACAACCGTGCTACAAACTAAGGAAATCAAGGGAGAGTCAGAAGAAAGCACGGCCTGGGATGTGCTAAAAGGCACGACCGTGCCTAAAAGGGGAATAGGGCGTGTCAATTCTAGCATGCCCATGACAATTCCAAGTGAGAGAGACAGAAGCAAGCACGCCCGGCCTGTGCTAAATGGCACTCCCGTGCCTCAAAATAACTATCATGTACTGACACATGAAACTTGGATGTTTCCTTATGTTATGGTATAAGTATGAAAAGTCTCATAAGTGATCTACTTAGGGAAACATAAGTCTCTAACCATCTTAATGACATGCATTTGGTCTAAATAACATACATACAGCATGCATGCATCTCATCAAACCTTTATCATGTAAAAGCCTCAAATTTGTCATACTTTGCCATAGGAAAAATTCATGAAAACTAAGGATACATTTTAGCAATCTCTACCACATGTCAAATACTCATCTGACATTATTTTAAAAGTATTACTAGACAAAGAAAACAAGAAAAACTTAAAGTCATATCCCCTTGGCCAACACATAGGAAAAAGTGGAGGGAGGTTCCCTTCTTGGCATAAACATGTCAATAGCCTCATTTAAAACCCAATTGCATACTTAGGTGCTCAATTTACTCACTTGCAAAGATTAGAGGCAAAATATCTAAATTTCTCATAACTCAATTTATAGGAAATATACTAAAAATTAATATTCATGCAAAACAACTTACACCACACTTAGAAACATTCATAGCATAACATTTAGAAGTAAAATCAAGTACCAAATAAAAGAGAAAACCAAGCTTCACCACCCATGGTGGTTTGGCCCTACCAAGAACACCGAAGAGAGGAAGTTTTCCTCTTCAAGTAAACATATTAACCACCTCAATAATTGCCCAAGAATACATTTGCATCATTAGAACACATCATTTAAAAGGAAAATTTGAAATCCCAAAATTTTGTCATAAATCATAGAGTTTCAAAATTCAAAAATAAAACAGAGAAAAATGGAATTTATGAGAACTAACCTTCAAAATAACTTTTGAAAGCTTCAAAGAAAGCTCTAGACTTTGGATTTCCCTTTGTCCTTGGTGGAGGGTTCTCCAACTTCTAACAATTAAGAAACAAAATCCCCATATAAAATAAACAAAAAGAGAAAGAGTAGGAGCATTGTTTTCGCCGAAATCCCTAAAACCCCGGAAGGATCCCGAAAAACATCTTTTTATTATTGTTTATTTTGGAAAAAGGGTGATAAAAATCTTTTTGGATATGTTATGCCGATAAATCAGTCTTATAAATTATTTTGAGTCGCCACCCATTATTTTGGCAATGGGACCGTTTTCAATTTTTATTTTATTAAATGACTCCATTTAAAAAATGACTCCATTTTAACGCCATTTTTTTATTCAAGGCAAATTATTTAGAAAAACTGGTCAGGCGAACCAATGAGGTTCTGGTAAGGGAATTTGGGTACGTCAGTCCATTGGGAAACCGACGCCGGTGGTTGAGGGGGAAAATCGGCCTTCTTTTAACCTACGATTTCTAAATTGATTTTATTTGTAGAAAAGCCAATTATTTATTTAAACCCAACCCGACTAAATCAAACCGAGTTTTATGTGGAAAATTAATTAACACGCCCAAAATAGGTTCATTCAATTGCATTATCGCTCTTGCCTTATGGTTAAAGGCGGGCCACAAACCGGGTTTAATCATATAATCAATGAGAAAAATAAATAGTAAATCTTAAAATCTCATAATCACAATAAATTAATTGATTTAGTTTGATTAAGACTTAATTTGCCCGTTATTAATCATTTTCCGGATTAAGATTAAAAATCTATTTAATGACATGAAATTAAGACAAAATAAGAAAAAGTATTCTGGATCTTGAAGACAGTCACGTCACGCAGCTGTTCTATGAAGAACAGTCGCGTGACGGAGCTCTTGTCATTTATTCTAGAACTTAGAACAGTTGCATCACGCAGCTGTTCTATGAAGAACAGTCGCGTGATGGAACTCTGGTTATTGTCCTGGAGATTAGAATAGTTGCGTCACACTCTTATGGAAGAACAATTAGCGTTGTTGACGGAACTCTTAGCTTACATGACAGATCTGTTCGTGACTTTATTAAAAAAATCCTTCAGGTATATTTGATTATTTATTCAAAGCAAAATTCTAGATACAAATTATAAAAACAAATAGAGATCGAAGTACACGAACAAGCCGCGTCACGGGGTGGGTCCAGTCCAGGGTTAAGGCTTTTTGGGACATGAACAGGTCGCGTCACGCAGGTAATAGTGCGTTGACACAGCTGCTCTGGTCCGCAACTAACCTTTCAAACTAACTCTTTTTTACGTGGTTCTTTTTTATCAAAAATTGATTCAAACTTTAACTCAGAAAAAGCTCAAAGCAATGGCAACACTACGTCCTAATCAATAACAGATCAACTAAATACTGTGAAAATAAGATTTTTAAGATTTTTAAGAAATAAAAGACTAGAAATGAAAAAGAAAGGTTAAAATGGTTACCTAGCCCTCAGATTTGAGGATTGCATGCACTTGGATTAGCTCAAGGATACTGTTTCACGATCCCAGAAATGTGGTTATCACGTTTTTCACAGAACAAAGTGTTTTTCTCTTTTCTTTCTTTCCTCTCTTTTTTTCTTCTTATATTTTTTACTTTTTGATTTCAAAACTAAATGTTTGATGGCTTGATCTTCCTCAAGTTTACTCACTTAAGTTCTTGGGGAAGAAAACCTGGCCGTTTAATCGAATACTTAACTTAAAGCCTTAGAATTCTTAGAGAAAAATGAGAGAAAAGTGAAAAAGCCCCATTTTTGACATAAAATGTCGTATTTATATGGGTAGGGCAACAGAACATAGTCGCGTCACGTAGGTTATACCCGCGTAACGCAACCGTAAGCTGCGTGACGCAGCTTAACGCAGCTTACTTTTTGTACAGTTGCCGCGTATCCATATCAAAACAGTGAAGGCCGTTGCACGGGCGCGCGCCAGAGTGTCAGCCTCGTTAGGGAGTGCGTGACGCAACTTAAGAGTGCGTCACGCAGGTAACAGGCCTGCGTGACGCAACCTAACGCGGGTTCAGACTCCTATTGGGCTGGTTCGATTCAAATTTTTGGTTTCAAACACTTCTGGTTGATCGTGATACCTTATTCCCTTATCCTCATATCATCACCGGGTCAGGTGGGGGCAATAAATTATGCCGTCAACAAGCACGTTAAACACATTTTGGTTCAAACACTTCTGGTTGATCGTGATACCTTATCCCTTATCCTCATATCATCACCGGGTCAGGTGGGGGCATAAAATTATGCGTCAACAAGCACGTAACACATGAAAATGCTATGAAGAAATCAAAACCCAAAAATAAAAAGAAAACCTAGAATCTCACTTATTTGAACCAAGCTTTAAACTCCAAATCCTTGAATTACCACTCCCAAAACCAACCATAAATGCATATCTTCAAGAATAATAACTAGGAAATAACTTAGGCCGATTTGTTTGAGCGGTTGCTTATAGAAATTTTGAAAGAAAAATGAGAGGAGAGAGGAACGAGGGTGTCAGCCAAAGAAGGGAAAAAGAAAGAGAATAATAAGGAGAAGAAAGAGGGAAAAGACGAAAAGTAGCTGCTCAATGGCATTTTTGTAATTTAGACAACTTCATTAGGAAGTTGTCTATGTGTGGTAGATATTAAATCTTGGATTTTGATCTAATGGCTATAAATGTTCTCTATAGAAATGTCTCTCATAATATTGTTTATCTCTACAAAAATTATAAAAATTACTCCATAAAAATAATTCTTCAAAATTTTCTAATTAATAAAAACACCATAATTCATTACTCATTAATTATCTAAATTCTCCAAATAAATTCAAAACTTATTTTCTACCCACCAAATTATGCATACATACTCTAAAAATAATAAATAAAATATAAAATATAAATAGTAATTTTTTTGGACCGAAATAATACTGATTTTCGAACAACGGTACTATTCACATGCCAATGGATTACTATTTCAAACACTAAAAAACAGGCGTTACACTCTCTCTTAGATACATAACTTCAGGAATATAAACCTCTTCTTTAAGGTCACAATTAAGAAACGCATTATTAATGCCTAATTGAGACAAATTCCTTCTCAAATTTGCAGCAAGAGTTATGAACGACCCAACAGTAGTGTGTTTAGTTACAGACTGAAGGTTTGAGTATAGTCAAAACCTGCCTTCTATGTATAGACCTTAGGGGGCAATAATGTGAAACAAGGCTTTCCATTGGTTAAGTGGGAGACTCTTTGTCAGCCTAAATCGTCGGATGGACTTGGGTTGAAGAAGCTGCATAGCTTCAATGATGCTTATATATTGAAATTGGCGTGGGGTCTGATTACTAAGAAGGATGCTTTATGGGCTAGAATTCTTCAAAGTATGTATGTCAGGAACAACTGTCCGTTCCCTACAATTCAGGCTGGTGCTAATTCATCCGGGTTATGGAAAAGCATTGTCCATGTTTGGCCTTTGTTTGAAACAGGTCTCTACTGGACGGTGGGTAATGGTGAAACTATTAAATTTTGGATTAATAAGTGGATTCCTAATGTACCTCCTCACCTTAGCGAGCACGCCGCTGAGTCCTTTTGATTTAGGCCTTTGAAGGATTTTGTTGAAGGTAATGGTTAATGAAAATGGCAGGACTTTTTGTATCTCCTTTCATTTACTGTCTTATAAAAAATTGTGGGTATTGGCAATGTCCTCATTCCAAAAATAGCTGATTCTTGTTATTGGGGTGTTACTGCCAATGGGCAATTCACTGTCAAATCGGCTTACGTGACGATCCATAGCCAGGAGTGGGTAAACAAAGAAGCCATTTGGAAGGAGGTTTGGTCATGGAGGGGCCCTGAACGAATTCGAACTTTCCTTTGGCTTGCTGTCACTAGCGTCTTCTCACAAATTTCGACCGACTTGGATGTCACTTATCTACTTCTCACATTTGTCTAGTTTGTCTGTTAGAGGAGGAGAGCATTCTTCATGTATTACAGGACTGTATAGTGGCTAAGGCGTTGTGGAATGTGTTATTACCCTCTCTCTCAGCTCCATAGTTCTTTGCTATGTCCGAACCATCCTTGTGAATAAGCTTTAATCTTCGGAGTACTGCATCCATGCATGGTGTGGAATGGCCTATTCTTTTTGGAGTAGGGTCTTGCATGCTACGGAAATGGCAAAATCTGGTGGAGTTTAATGATTCGTTCAGCAGGCCTAGAGATCAGGGTAGTGTTGTGTTATCCTTTACTAAGATCATTTCCAAGGAATGTTGTGACTGTGTTACTAGCAGGAGACCAGCAAGCGAGGAGAGGATGGTGGCCTAGAGACCGCCAGACGCGGGTTGGCATAAGTTAAACTGCGATGGTTCTCTCATTCAGTCGACGACACTTACTTTTGCGGGCAGTTTGATCAGAGGTCAAACGGGTAACTGGATAACCGGCTTTGCAGCAAACTTAAGTCAGTGCTCGATTCTTGCTGCTGAATTATGGGCCTTATTTTTTAGTCTCACAGTGGCGTGGAATTCTAACATTCGCAGACTAATAGTGGAAGTCGATAATCAGCAGGTTGTGGCTATGGTTAATAACAGTGTTGCTCCTCCTCTTTATGTTGCAAATATTGTCCGGAATATTAATGATTTACTAGTGAGGAGCTGGGTTATGGTGGTCCTTCATGTTTGAAGAGAAGGGAATAATGCAGCTGATTGGTTGGCACACTATGGAGCTAACCTCTCTTTTGGAGTTCATATGTTGGACGAGGCACCTCAGGTTTTTTTAGTTTGATTTTTCATGACATTCGTGGGATTTCATATCCTAGATTTATTATAATATGATTGGTTCTCTTTTCTTTACAAAAAAAAGGACAGGGTTTTGCAATAAGTCTGGCTTTAAATTTGTCAACTGTCCCATTTAGCTTTAAATTTGATTTTATAAACCCATTTACAATCCTGACTTAGCATGACAAGGCAAAGGAATAACCAAGTATGGTTAGCTTCTAAAGCATGAAGCTCATCTTTCATGGCAGCTTTCCATTGATAAGATTTGATAGATTGATAGCAAGAGGTCGGTTCAATAAGAGAAGAAATGTTGAGAATAAAAGATCTGTAAAAAAAGGAGAAAATGGAAGGAAGGGCTCAATAGGGTGAAGAGTAATAGAAGAGACAACATAAACATATGGCAAAGTAAGATAATTTGTTAGATATATAGGTAATCTATGAGATCTTTTACTACAGCTAAAAGGAGGATTAGGTGGTAGAGATGATGAAGGGAAGACAGAAGGAGATGAGGAATGAGGTATAGAATCATTTGGCAAAATAGTATCAGTATTATTAAAAGAAGGAGATGAAATGGAATAAGAAGGAACAATGGGTAAAACAATGTTAGAATCATAAGACAGAAAAAAATTATGAAAAAGAAAATACTTTCATGAAAACTAAAATCTCTAGAAATAAAAGACAAGTGAGAATCAAAAACATAAATAAGATGAGCCTGTTCATGTAATTGATCTGGAGGCCAAAACCTATTCATGAAGGAGATGGGACAACACACGTATACAATGTGGGCATGCAATTGCATGCATCTTAGAGAACAATGAGGATCTTATCATATATGTCAATGCCTAGTACAAAGTGGAAAATTACCCAAAAGTGTACTCTCTTTTCATTAACCCCATAAATGGTCCTGACATGTGGCCTAAAGTATGGGCCTAACATGGCTGCAGCGATGGAATCTGGGACGGAGGACTCGTATTATCTCTCTAGATCTGGCAAAAGCAAAAGACCCTATAATTTGAATGGGGGCTAATTGCCGAGCCCACTCTGGCCTCGCAGGGCGACCCCCTGTGGTAATTGTGAACCAATTCACCCCACCATCTCCCATTAAGAAGAAAAGAGGGAGGAAGCATAAAGTGAGGAAAAAGTCTGAAAAACTAGAGAAGGCAGCAACTAAGCCAAAGCTTGCAAGGAAGGGATTGGTTGCCATGAGTTGCAGTTATGTGGGGCTATAGGAGACACTAAGAGATACCATGATGACAAGGGAGATGAGACTTTTTAAACTATTCATGTAAGTGTGATATCCTGTGTATCTTGACATTTCTCTAACATTGCATGCACAATTTTGCAGGCTTCTCTAACATTTCACTTGTGTTTATTGTCCATTCAGAAAAGAAGAAAATTGACAGGCTTTTTCGTAAGTGTACAAAATCGCGACAAGTAGTAAAAAATGAGTAGAGTATCGTCCTACAAGAATTGTATACCAAGTACCAAAATTGTGTTAACTTACTATAATTTAGACGACAATAGGCAGAATTATTTTAATGAATCTAAATAAGTAAAAGAGAAATTAAAGAAATCAAGCAAGACAATTCAATGAAAAGAAATCAAGAATTAAAAGCTACTAGGGATTTTGATTTCACTTAATTCCATCCAATTTATTTTATTAATTTGATAACTCAGTTTAATTGTTCAAGTAGGGGAAACAACCCTAAAATCACTAACAAGCTCTCCCGATGTATTGTTAGTTATTTTAACTCGGTCTAATTACCTATCTCCAATAGCGCAATCAGAACATTTGAATTAAATAATTAGTTTATGGTATTTGAATTTATAACCTTAAGGTCAATAACTTATGAGAAAAACCCCATCATGAGCACCTTTATAGCTTCCGCATAAGTTATTATTCCAGAATTATTACCTTTTCATATTAAAAACCCTTCTCCTGATAGTGATTAATAAAATAATTCAATCCATGGGAAAACTCTGGCTTGGAAGCATTTAAGTTCTAATAATAAATTTACTTTCAACGCAAGAAAAGCAAATCTAATATTATAAATTGAAATCGAAATTAAAGCCTACATGAAATCCTAGTATTGAGAGTTAGTTTTGACATAGTTAATTAAATAAAACTAATTTAATTTGTAATAATCCTATAAAGAATAACAAACCAAAAATAGATTTTAGAATAAAAACTACGTGAGCTTGAACGGCTTCCTTAAATCTTGATACAAGTATTTAGCACCTTGAATTCTAGATGAGAGAAACTATGAAGAAAATCTAGGAACAAAGATGGTATTGGAAATCACCCTTCTGCTAGTCTCTCTCTTTTTAGTAGACTATCTGGAAATATTCTTCTTGATCCTTTAGGAAAGTTAGAATCCCTATTGGAGTAGAAAATTCTTCTGAGATAGAAAACTGTTTAGGCTTGTCTTTCTCTCCAATTAGAACTCTTCCCAACGTATAAATAGGGATTTACTTGATTGGGCACATTCAAAAAAACATCTTTATGTGGGCCATGCAAGGGCACGCGACTAGGAACTGACGTTTTTGAACCAATGGTAAGTAAAAGCTGACTTCATTCACGGGTTGCTAGCTCTGAGTCCACTTAAGGTGGATGCCAACGTATGGTTGTGCGGATATGAGCACGCTCAAGGCATCGCAGTTATTCTATGGCCAATGAGCGTGCTCTCTGGCACGGCCACTGTATGGCGTGCCAGGTTCCAGATAGGACTTTAAGAAGTGCAGCACTGGGCCATAATGGAGTGAGGCCTCACGCTCTATAGAGGATCGACAGTTATTGTATGGCTTAGAAGATGGAGCGTGCTCTCTGGCACGGCATTGGGTTGTGCCAGGGTTTGAGGACTTTAAGACAGTTGCGCATGGGAACGATGGAGTAAACGCTCAAGGATCGAACAACCTTTGTAGCCACAGGGCGTGCTGTTTAGGCACAGTTTGGGATTGCTAGCTTTTGAGTCTCTGTTCAAATTCAATACAGTACAGGGGTGCTAGATGACAAAACACAGGGATCGAATGCTAGCTTCTGGAACCTTTAGGAACACTTCTTTTTCTATATTTTTTTAAGTTGGTTTCCTATAGAAAATGCAGCGAAATTCCACAAGATCAAGTGAAATGTGATTCAAGGAAATTTTAAACAAAAAATTATTAATAAACACTAAATAAAAATTAATCATCGTAATTAAAAATACTAAAAATCCTAATAAACTATTATTAAAAATACTTATAAAAATAACACCTTATCAAATTCCCCAAACTTAAAGCCATTGCTTGTCCTCAAGCGACAAAATTAAAAAACAAAAGAAAACCACAAGTTAAAATAAACTTAACAAAATTAGCCTAATGTTGATTGGAGGATAAGTATTCACAATTTCAAAAATATCAAAGTTATTAACCTGAGAAATAAATCAAGTGTTTCCTATGGCTAATATATTTCTAGCAAAAATTCAACTTTCAAACAAAACACATTCCCTTAAATTTTAAAAACATAAGTTAATAAGATTTTCAACACCAATAATTATTTCAAGTTATGCAAAATAGACTATGAATTTTCACAAAAATTATTACCTTTAAACAAGATGTTTAATAATATAAATTCAACATTCTCATAGGCAAAATTTTAGTCAATCTTCTTCTCCCACAATCGAAATGCACATATTAAAAAGATCAAAAAAGTCTTTAATAAGGTTATAATTGGTTTTTTGGGGTTAATTTAGCCCAAACAAGGAAAAGGGATGAAAGGATGGACAAAAAAGCACAAGAATGCATAACTTCAAGATTTTCGTTATTTATTCAAAAACAATTTTTTTTGCAAAGGGAGGATTACCCTTTGAAGTTTCTTCACTAGTTGAAAATTAGAAATACTTTGATTAATCTCTTTCACAAATACTTTGATAATTTTTTTCCTTGCTTCAATTCCCCAAACTTGATTTTTTGATTGATTGTTCTTTTATAGGGTGCTTCTCTTAATTGCTCCACTTGCTAGTATTAATGAAAATTTTTCCCTTTTATTGCTATGTTTTGATAAAAATCAAATCCTTAAATTACACATTATTGCACATAGGGGTAAGAATTTAAATTAGTTTAATTGGCAGACTTTAATAAGGGTTAAACGAGAAATATTTTGGTTATATAGCCTTCAAATGGTGCAAAAAGTCATTATTTAACTTAGTTGGCCTAGGCTAAATATGGAGATCAAACAAAGAATGACCTAAATTCATCTCTTTCTAAAATGTGAGCATTTTAAAATTTTGTCTTTAAAAGGGAATTCTTAATATGTTTAGGAATTGTTAAAGGTTGAATAAATTTTGATTTTAAAACATACTGATCCATCCAAATTCACAAAAATCAGTGCTTATGATCTTAAAACAATTGGTTAAATCAAAAAAATGATGTTTAAATTTAAAAAATTTAAATTAAAGCTTAAACATTAATAGATTAGAAAAAAACGTAAATTTATCACAAGTTATTAAATTATTGATAATTTTTCAGCTGGTTACCAATCTATTCCAACCATAATTTAAGCTAAGGCAACAAATTAACTTCTAAAAAATTTAAACTTAAAATTTCCCTTCGCAACTTAATCTTAGCACGTTGTCCCCATGTGTGTTTATCAAAATTCCCCAACTTATTATTATGATCAAGAATGATGCAAAAGAGAATTATGAGAGCTAGAAAATTGTTACCACATTGTATTTGAAAAATACAATAAAAAAGGAAGGAATTGATACGATAAGAGTCGGGCACCGAGTATTCTCAAGCTACAAAAAAGAATCAAACTAAAAAAAAACAAATTATAGCGAATTATAGTTAATATAAACAATAGCACGGTCTGAATAAAAAGGAAAAATTAAAAAGAAGTACAAAACAATATAAAAGCCGATACGAAAAATAATGGAAAATATAAGACAATTCAAGTTCCTCAGGTTGGGGAGGTGGATGCAGCCTGTAGCAACTGTATCACAGTTTTTGGATTGACTGTCGATCCTGATTATTGGGCTTTCCATGGTATCTGTTCGAGAATCAAGGCTCTCTTGTTATAATTTCTATGTGATTGGAACCAATCAGAATATCATGGTCTTCCATTCGAAAGCGAAGCATCATAAAACATGTTGAGAACCTCTTTCATTGGACAAATCAGCGCTCCTTTGAAAGGAAGAACCAGCTCCAGATGTACCTTGCACCAGAAAAGTTACCAAAACTAGGAAATGTGGAATATTCCTCCTCCATATTAGTATTCATCATCCTCTTCAGTTTCCTCATCCTCAGGTCTTTTGCTTCTTGGATCCCACAACTTACGGAATGTATCACCTACCTTTCTCTTACTTAATCGTCATATTATAAACCGATCGAATAGCGGTTCCCGCTCTCAAAATAAGAATCAATTACAGATCACAAAGCATCCCATTCATAATAGCCTCCCTTTTCTAACCCTTGCAATTCTAGACCACCGTTGGCCATAACCAAAAACCAACATTAAGAAGAATTAACCTAGTCCATTGCCCAAATTTAAAGTATATTTATTTTAGGCCCGACACCCCATCCACTTCTCACTATGTCTAAAATTGTGTTAGCCAAAAATTTCATGAATATACCTATATGCTGGGTTTCTTAAGTTTGAGGCTTTTTGATAATCTAGGATTGTACCAATTTTCCCCAGTCAGTCTTGTTCATGTGTTCCACGATCATTTGGAAATCTTTGGGTATTTGCTTAATGGCATCTCTGTGGGAAACCCAGATATTATGGCGAGACCTTCATCAACTGATAATTCATAATTTCTTCCAAAAAGTCTGAACTTAATTCTTACTAGGGATATGATCAGGAAATACGGAAATATCAGTAGAATAAGAACTTAAAAATTCTTAAAGTCATGGGGGCATACCCGGAGATCTTCATAGCGATAAAAGTTTTCTCCTGCCCAATTCACTTAAGAGCTCTTAATACAAACATCTCTTAAGTCCTATTTTGCTAAGGCATTTTCATCAATGAAGCGGTTGGGCAAATAGACCGGAGAGAGAGTTTAGGTGTACCTTTCTCTGCTCGAGAATGCCAATTTCTAAACGATGGAGGCAAAGACCGTGGGAGGAGGTAAATACCATTGGTTGGACTCTTGCTGCCACTGAAAGTGGTAGTATGATTAGTCGTTTATATCCGTATAAGGCCATGGTGAAATCAGAGGAAAAAAATTGGAAGATTGAAGGCATTTTGGGGCATAGAGGGAAATTGAAAAAGAGTTTAAGGAAAATGAAGTGGACCGGTTGTGCTATTAAAAGGAAAGGAGATAGGATTTGAACATTAACAAGAAGTCAACAGGCACGCTGTTTTAAAAACATTGAATTACATTGCACATCGGCCGTGCTCTTGACATGGGGCCTGGGGCGTTGCTAGCCTTTGAACCTACGAGAAAACATAGGGTTTACCTGGCACGGGCTGTGCTTGTGATTGCACGGCTGGTGGGCGGTGCTAGCCTCTAAACGTGGAAAGATTTTTTCCCCTTAAGTAGCACGGCCGTGCTAAGATAGCACTCAGGGCATTGCTAGAGCCTGGAGGTCCTTGTTTCACCTAAACATTTTTGGATTAAATAACACAAGACAGATATGATTAAAAATTTTGGAAAAAAAAACTAAATTGAAAAAGTTAACAAAAATCAAAGCAAAAGGGAATGAATTTAAATAAAAACAGGGTCCATTAAGCGCTTTTGTTAACGTCGTTAAGCTAATGTCAAATAACCCATATTTAGGCAAGATTGATAGGCAGCTTTGATGGATCACAACCTCCATCTTTGGTAAACTTTCAATTGTTGCGCATTGACTTTTTAAAGCTCCGGTCTCCCATTCATTATTTCAACCGCTCCATGTGGGAAAATTTCTTTGATTGTAAAACCAGGACCACCTATAGGCACAAATTTTTCCTAGAAAAGATGAGCCTTAGAGTTATAGAGCAATACATGTTGTTGTAATTATCCTCAACTTATAGTTTCTAGCTATTCTAGCTTTTTTCGAGTGAATTCGGTTTATCACGAATAGAAAGAAAACCTAAATAATGGGATAAACACTATATATTGAGGATGTGAATATTAATTATATTGGCAATTAATGTGATTACAAATTCAATTTGAATAGATTAAACGGAAATCAAAAATGAGTTAAAACAGGAATGACTTCTCGGTAAAGCACGATTTTACCCGAAAAACGGCTATATTTAAGTATGACTTTTCTTAAGTGGCGGTTAAAACTACTTAAAATAAACTTGGTTTCGATACCCTAATAGGAATAAAGTAAAGTGCATTCTAAAAAGATTTAGAGTGCCCAAAGGATGTAGGGAAAACAAAAGGGAGGAGTTATAGTTGCAATTTTCAATTTAAATACATGGGAAGGAATTTTTTAATAATGTTTATTATATATTTTTAATGAAGAGGTGGAGTAACACGCCATTTTCCACTCCATTTTTGCAGTCCAAGTCGGCCAAAGCAGAGAAGAAGGAGGGTTTTGGATTAAAAACCAAGCAAAAAGGAGGTGAAAATCAAGGAATTTTCAAAGTAATCTTAAGAAAAAGGTTAGTTTATCTTCACTTCTTTCCTCCTTTTCTATGGATTAATTTTTTGAATTCCATGAACTTTGAAGTGAGGTGCTTCTTGTCATTTTGATTTGGTGAAGATTGAAGTGATTAGAATTTTGAATTTTAATGGTGATTTAAGATGATTTACATTAGTTATGCATGAATTCAAAGTCTAATTTGCCAATAATTCACCAAGATGGATTGATTTGAGTTGTTACTTTGATATTGGACATGGAACCTTAGGGATTCTGAATTTTATATCTTTATATTTATTGACTTGTTTATGGGTAAAGGTAATAGGAAGGTTGAATTGCATTGAATTGGTGCTGGAAGGTGAGGTTTTGAGAATGTTTAAAAGCAAACAATATCATTGTTGGGAACCTTGTTTTAACAGGGTTGGGCTGCCTTGGAAATTTCAGCTTCTATAATTGGGACCTATTTGACTAAGCAAATGAAACTTCAAAAATTCATTGAAAATTTATATGGAAGATGGCTGAGATTTTGGGGTAGGTCATGTTTTATAAAAGGGAAAGGGCATTGGATTAAAAGGAAATTGGAGTTATTAATGAATTCAATGCAGGCTGCTCATCTCTTCTCTT
>NW_023591786.1:307897-360657 GCF_014843425.1 Jatropha curcas
CTCCAAGACCCAAAAGCACGGCCCATTATCTTCTTTTAGGCCCATAGGCCCGCGCGGCCCATTTAAAAAGCCCGACGACGGATCCACTTCAGCAATTTGACGTCGATGGCGCGGCTCGTACACTTCATCAATTTTGTCTATTCATCCGCACAGGGGCGCCAGGACATCAAATTGCAAATTACCCTCAGTAAGTTTTTTGTAACCACTGAATCGTAAAGGATATACTTGAAAATGCAGATAACAAATTTGTGGTTAAATCTTCTGCTGAATTTTTGATAAAAATTTTTGCAAAATTGATTTAAAATATTCCCTTAACAAAGTGGATATTTTTTGTCCTAGGCGAAATTCCGGACTGGGGGTCAAAAGTTATTAAACCGTTTTGCCTTAATGTGAATCCTTTTTCGTAAATATGCATTGGGAACATGTGATGTTCCAATATTTTTTTCTAAACAGAAGCAGGTCTGTTTTTGTACACGGATATTGCTCTTTTTCTTATGAACAATTTTTCAGGCCAACCAGTGAGGGTGCATTGCGAAGCCGATTGAGTCAAACCCTTCCCACTGAGCAGTTTGGATGATGTATTGTGAAGCTGTTTGGGTTTCTCTCGATTAGTGATTGATGTATTTGCGAAGCTAGTTCAGAACAATTTTTCAAAAACAGTGATGACTGTATTGCGGAAGCTGTTTTGAATTCTCTTCCCCAGTATGATGTTGAGTTGCGGAAAGGGGAAAAGGCTGACTAGGGCAAACCAAACGTCTTTCGGGCTGATCAAAACCGAGCTTCGAGGATGTCTCTTTAGATTTCAATGGAGCCGACAAAAGCCCGATCAAACCGGAGCTGAGGAGTGACCAGATATTCGAAATCCTTCAGGCGATCAAAACTGAGCCTCGGGGTGTTTTTCAAAGCTAATCAAACCGAGCTTTGAATCATTCACATATTATTGATGGGAAGCGACAAGCCGATCAAAAAACCGAGCTAGAAGGTGTCCAGATGATTAATTCAGCATCTTTCCAAGCCGATCAAACCGCAGCTTCGAGAATGATTGCCAGGATAGAAGGCGTGCGTCAATGGACCACTTTAAATTAATTTTTTATTACAATTAATGATAAGTGGGGGGGCAACTGTTGACGCGTATTTTATGCCCCCACCTGACCCGGTGATGATATGAGGATAAGGGATAAGGTGTCACGATCAACCAGAGCGTTTGGAACCAAAATCTTGAATTCGACCGGCCCCAAAGAGTTCATGACCCGGTTAGGGTTGCGTCACGCAGCTATTAACCCGTGTGACGCACTCTAAGTTTGCGTCACGCACTCTTAATGAGGCTGACACCTCTGGGCGCGCGGCCGTGCAACGGCTTGCACTTTTGTACTTGGAATACGGCCACTGTTAACGAAAAGTAAGCTGCAATTCACGACAGCTTACGGTTTGCGTTACAGCGGTATACCTGCGTGAACACGACTTGTTCTGTTTGCCTACCCCATATTAAATACGACATTTTATGGCTTAAAAAACGGGCTTTTTCACGGTATCTTCATTTTTCTCTAAAATTCTAGGGCTTTAGCTAGGTTTTCAATTTAACGGCTAGAGTTTCTTCCCCAAAGAACTCAAGTGAGTAAAACTTGAGGAGATCAAGCCATAAAGATTAGTTTGGAAAATCAAAAGTACAAATATAAGAGAGAAAAAAAGAGAAAGAAGGAAAAGAAAAAGAAAACACTTTGTTCTGTGAAAAAAACGTTGGTAGGCCTTACACTTTCTGGGGATCGTAGGAACACAGTTGTCCTTAAGCTTAATCCAAGTGCATGCAACCTCAAAATCTGAGGGCTAGGTAACCATTTTAACCTTTCTTTTCATTTTAGTTCTTTTCTTTCTTAAAAATTTATTTTCATAGTATTTAGTTGATCTGATTATTGGTTAGACTTAATTTTGCCATTGTTGGACTTTCTGAGTTGAGTATCATTTTTGACAAAAAGAACACGTAAAAAGGTAAGTTTTGAAGGTGTTGCGGACCAGAGCAGCCGTTTCACGCAGTATTACCTGCATAGACGCAGACTGTTCCATGTCAAAAGCCCTTTAAACTGGACTGAAACCACCCGCGTGAACGCAGTTGTTCGTGTACCCAATTTCTTATTTTTTTCTATATTTGTATTCTAATATTATGCTTTGGAATGGTATAAATCAATATATATGAAGGTTTTAATAAAGTTCACGACGGTTCGTCACGCGACTGTTCTTCATAGGAACAGCTGTTGTGACGCACTATTTCTAATCTCCAGGACAATAAAACCAGAGGTTCCGCACGCGACTGTTTTCTTCATAGAACAGCTGCATTGATGCCAACTGTTCTAAGTTCCAGAATAAATGACAAGATCCATTTCACGTGACTTCTTCATAGCAACAGCTGGCGTGACGCGGAACTTTCTTTCATTTAGAACAGCTGCGTGACGCGACTGTCTTCAAGTTCCAAAATACGTTTCTTTATTTTGTCTTTAATTTACATGTCATTAAGTAGATTTATAATTCTTAATTCTGGAAAAATGATCAATTAAATGGGCAATTAAGTCTTAATCGAACCAAATCGATTTAAATTTATTGTGATTATAAGAATTTGGATTTATTACTCCATTTTACTATTGATTTATATTAACTCGGTTTGTGGCCGCCTTTTAACCATAAGGAAGGGGCGGGTTCTTTTACTAATTATTGTGGATGAATGGTGGATGTGCATGATTAATTTATGATGAAATGCAATGAATGAACCATATTTGGGACGGTAATTTAATTTTCCACATAGAACTCGGTTCGATTATTCGGTTGGTTATTAGGGTTAAATAATTGGCTTTTACTAAAAATAAAATCAATTAGGAAATCGTAGGTTAAAGAGCCGGTTTTTCGAGCGTCGGTTTCTAACGGACGACGTACCCAATTCCCTTACCCAGAACCTCATCGGTTGCGCCTGCATTTTTAATTAATTTGCCTGAATGAAAATGGAGTTAAATGGAGTCATTTAATTTTAAAATAAAATTTTGAAAACGGTTCATTGGCCGAAAAATAATGGGGTGGCGACTCAAAATAAAATTTAAGACTATTTATTTCGGCATAATTTATAAGACTGATTTATCGGCATCGCATATCCAAAAAAGATTTTTATCACCTTTTTCCAAAATAATAAAAAGATATTTTTCGGGATCCTTCTGGGGTTTTGGGATTTCGACGAAAACAGGAACATTCATGGTGAATAAAAGTGATCTAGCTAACTCTAGTAAATGCCTATTTTTTTCTTTCACACGCCTCATTTTGAGCACTAGTATTCACATAGCTAATTTGTTGTATGATTCCATTTGAGTCTAAATATGCTTGAAACATACTATTTATATATTTTGTTCCATTATCATTTCTTAAAATTTTAACCTTTTCATCAAATTGTGTACTAATCATGTTATGAAAAGATTTAAAGCAAGAAAACACTTCACTTTTTGCTTTTAGCAAGTAAACCCAAGTTAATCTGGACAATAATCAATGAATGTAACAAAACCTTTATAACTAGATAAAGAAACAGTAGAAGTAAACCATACATCTAGATGAATAGTCATGAAAGGGAAATGACTTTTATTATTATGGAAAATATAAAAACTCCTTACATATTTAGCAAGTTCACAGGCATCACATTTTAAAAACTCTAATTGACAATGTTCAAAAAGATTAGGATAGAATTTCCTTAGCACTTAAAAAGAAGGATGTCCTAATTGCCTATGCCATATAATTATTTCTCGACTAACATTACCATGATCTCTTAACAGTGCTTGAGGAATGCTATGAGCTAAAGGATTCCAATCTTTTTTAAGAAGATATAAGCCATCATGCAATCTACCAAAGCCAATCATTTTCTCTGTTCTCAAATCCTGCAAAACACAGTGAGTAGGAAAAAAACTCTACTTTGCAGTTGAGAGCTTTTATAATAGCATTAACAGATAAAAGGTTTACAAGAAAACTAGGGATATGAAGGACAGAAGCTAAATCAATGGTGGATGTGCACTTAATAGGACCTGTGCTAGATATAGGTGCCAAAGAACCATCAGCAATTCGAACAGTTTCTTTGCAAGTACAAGATGAATATGTTAAAAATTTATGAAAAAAGCCTGTCATGTGTTTGTTTGCTCTTGAATCTAAAACCCATGAATTATCAACATAATTAGTAAGAAGGGCTATATCAGATTGCACAAAATCAGAAGTAGCTGCAGTGGATGGAGAGTGAAGTTTTGACTGAAAATGCCATAACAATTGTACCTCTTCAACAGAAAAATTCCTAGCAGAAGATGCTTCAGCACAAGTCTAGTTGAACTTATCCTTTTACCATCACGACCCATGCTTTTACTCCCACGACCCCTAATCGATCCTCCAGATAATTTCCAACATGTTGTCGTGTTTCAAAACAATCACTCATGATTTATCGAAATTAGACAATTACTAGGATGAGAAAACACACACACAAAAAAAAAAAAAACGCAGCGACAGATGACAAGCCTAGAGAACAGTAGCAAAAAACGTTCTAAAATAGCCTGAAGTGAAGAAAACGGTCACTAATCATGTTGTACTGGATAGGAATGAAGTCGCCAAAAGTGGACGAACTTGCCGGTGTAGGTCTTGCGAAGAAAGGATGCTAGGAGGTGGCTTCACGCGCCGTGTGTAGTGGAGATATCGAAAATTCAATCGCGCGTGAGCTCACGCACTTCGTCAGACGATCACCAAATTTTAGGGTCTAGGTTGCCTGAGGCTAGGCTTTCTTCTAGGGGTGGCGGTGTAGTTCAACTCCACCCAGAAACCTGCCGATCGTGAAAAAAATTCTACTACCCTGCTGCCCTATATGATTTTCGATCTAGTTACTTTTTGGTTTAGCTAAACAGGTTTGGTTTCAGCTCTAACACCGTGTTGATTTTAAGAACAGGTCTTAGGGAAAAAATTTGTTATGTATTTCATCTATTTCAATGATATCCTATACATCCAATTTATACACAAGTATCAAATTCGAAATAGGAAAAGAACAAATAAAAAAAGATATTCCAAATAAAAAAGTCAACAACACACACACACACACACCCCACGTATATTGTGTATATTGTATTTATAGTTGTTGTTGTCACAATCACTAGTAGTCAGTTGCGTCATTATCGTGGTTAAATTATATAAGCTCTATAAAGATTTGCTCTTATAGATTTCGTGTTTCATTGTGTTTTCTTTTTTTATTGTTTCTTTTTATTCAATATCTACTTTATTTTTCCAGTGATCCCTTTTTTCTGATGTTTTCTTTTTTTTAGTGTTTCATTTTTTCAGTGTTTCCAACGTTTCCTCCTTTTTAGTCTTTTTCGTTTCTCTTGCAATGTCAGTTTTGATATTATTGAATTTTTTAACTGAATTTTTTATTATCTTAATAAGTATTCTTTTATAACATTTAGTTAAAAGTGTAACTTTGAATCTGACATTTACTTAAAAGCCCCTATAAAGTAATACTTAAAATATAAATTTAAAATATTTAAGATGGTATAATATTTAAAAGAAATAAAGCCCAACTCATGAACTTGTCACCCAAAAATTAAAAGGTCAGATCTGACATTTATGTCCAAATTGCACATTAACTTTGTCAAATTCTGCTCAAATCACCCATTTACTGCAAGATCTTAACACGTGAATTGCACACGGTCAAACAAAATTATAAAATCATAAAAAAAAAGAAAAAAGAAAAATAAAATGGTTGTAACGTTACCATTATGAATGGGATAAATAGGCTTTGAAATCCCTAAATTAGGAAATCCCTATTTGAGAAAATACGCAGATGCAGGGTAGATCTAGATCAATGTGAAACTCATTGTCAGTGCGAAACTTATCAGGCGATTTATTTTAAGGCTTGGTTGATTCAGGTATAGTAATAGACTAATAGTCCAATACCCAATGTATAATTTGTGCATGTGGAGGACATGTTTGATGCGGCTTCAAGATATCTATTATTTCCTCTTAAGCGTGTTGTAGCAAACGTACTGTTGCCATAACTAGAAATTGGGTAATTACTAAACCATCACAATATTACCTCCTTGATTTTTTTTTTTATTTTTTATTTTTTTGTCTTGAAAATTTCCCTAATTAATATTTAGTCATAAAATGCAGGATATATCTTTATGTATTACTTTGGGTCCTACAACTCAAATTTCCATATTTGTGGTAAGAATTTAAATAGAAACCAACCAACTAAAGATCAATTTTGTTGATTTCCACCAAAGTAATAATTTTTTTGTAATTTGATTTTTGGATTTCATTATGTGTGTTGTTACTTGGATAATGGTATTAAGATGTATCTTAATTTCAATCTCATGAAAACAAATACTCTTACTCTAGCAATTATCACCACAACCTTCACGTTATAGGCAAGACTATATAGATATCCTTCACATATGCCAAAAGGACAAAATGATTTTAAAAAAAATGATAAATTTTTATTGTATTATTATTGAAATTAAATTCCTGTTTATGCAATATTCAAGAAAAGATATCAAGAATTTCTGCAAAAACTTCAAAAGGAGAAGAGGTTGCACTAAGTGAATTTTAAGTTGCTAAATTTCAAGGTGAATTTGGAAAGGAGACAAACTTCTTATTTTCCTCCATTTAGCGCATGATGCTCATAAATAAAAAGTCTACTCTTTTCTTTGAATTTGAGAGTCACGTGTTTTGACTTAGAATGAAATGGGGTGATTTGGGCTGAAATTGGAAGAGCTTTTGTGTATTTTGGACACAAATGTCAAATCTGACGTTTTTATTCCCGGGTAACTAAGTCCAGGTGCCAAAATGGGCTTTATTCCTATTGAAAATGTAAAATTTTAAAGAATGACATTAACTGTAATAAATTTTTAAAGCGTAATTATTTATTTATGATGAGTTTTATTGTGCTAAATATTTGTTTAAATTAATTTCAATATAGCCTAATTTCTAATAAAAAATATTTAGTGAAATATTTATTAATAATTTTAAATGATAAATTTATTGATAATCATAATAATTTATCATATATTTATTGTCAAATTATTTATTTAAATTAATTATAATCAATAAAAAATTAAAAGAGATAATTCTTCTTGGCACAACCTAGTTCTAGCAATCCTATTTTGTCACAATTTAGGGAAAACTTTTTTGCTTTATATATAGAGATAATAATAACTAGAAGGTCCCCATGTTTGCATGACTATGTAATACTTATATTTTTTTTATTTTTAAATTTAAGATATATATATTATAAATTACAAATAATTTTTTTTTTTTAGGAAAAAAGTGACCGGAGTTATTATTAGAGATAAAGTTTTGTAGATGATTTAAAATGATCTAAATACTTGACTTTCATTTTTTTAGAGATTTAATCCGATTGGGAGTATGTAATTAAAGAAACATATAAAAACAATAATAATTAATTCATCATTATATCAAAAATATCTAAATCCTCTTGAATTACACACGATTCAATCCTTGAAAAATAAAGAAAACTAAACTAAACAAGATGAAAGGTTCATTTTTATAGTAATTTTAATATAGTTTTTTCTATGATTTTTAGTAGTTTTTAATTACTGGGAATTAGTGAATAATTGAACCAAGAGAGTTTGAAGTTGAAAAATTCTAGAAATGAAAAATAATTTCGAAAGGGAGTATAAAACACAATCTGCCCATGTTATTTATATAAAAGCATTTATTTTCATTAAATTTAATTTATTATTGGTTCTTTATGTGGAAAGAGTAATGAATCCGCTAGCTAACAGCTTGATTTGTAAAATGCAGGTGTGCCAGGTATGTAAAGTACACCAACTAAAAATTAATATCGTGCTAGATCAGACTTCTAGGTTGTTGATTTGGATCTATAGTATAAGATTTATCAGCTGTGCAATTAAAATAAACTTGAGCAAAGAAAATTATAAAGAAAACTTGATGGCTTGAAATGTAAAGAAAATTTGATTACTTGAAATATAAATTGCTTGCATGTATTGAAAAGAGAGCTTGTAGTTACAGAAAATGTAAATAGACAATGCTTTGGAAAAATTAAGGCAAACCTTTGAAAAATAAATTGCTTAATTCATTCGAGTGTTTGATTGAATTCGTCGAAGAATTTAGTTGGGCGAGCCATTTTATGTTGTTCCCTTATTCTTTTTATAAGTGCCACATGCAATTACCAAAAGGATCCAATGACGCATGTTCCCGTTATTAGCTCCATTAGTCTCTCACCTTTGTACGTGAACAACTGCTTGAAGTGCTCTTCTTATTCAATTGTAGCCCACGTTTCTTTATCTCTTTCTTTTTAAATAATTTAATAAAAAATTAATTAATTACTTACACAAAAATAATATTAATTGGATACACAATTAATTAAAAATCGAAGCCCAAATCTAAAAATCACAAAATGGTTTCAATAATTACCCCCACACTAAGTTGGCTTATTAGGCCATGCTTAATATGTTAGCCCATTTTAAAAATTCTAATCCATTTATGATTAAAAATTTAAAAATTAAAAAATACAAGCCCAAAATATGTATATATTATTTTTTTACAGAAAACTAAAATCATAAAATTTTAAAAATACCCAACAAATAAACTAAAAAACCCTAATATTCCATTCACCTTCTCTTTCTCTTTGCGCGGCCATCCTTCTAAAACCGGACAACTCGCCATTTATGGCCTTTCATTTAGCCAATTCTTTGGCTTTATTTTTTGAATGGCCACGCGTCAATGGTGATGATGACGACATATATAAAAAAGTATACGGCCAATATCTTTTGGCGCCTTTTATATCCTTGGCATATTGTGGTCGCACGGCCAGTCAGACTTAGTGTCGTGCAACTTATGATGAGCGACATAAGAAACGGATTATGAACAGAGGATAATATTATGAAGGTAATTATATGTAATATATATATTGGAGTGTAAAATCTTTTATATTATATTATTATATAAAATATAAAAAGATTGCTCTTTTTCTAGATGAATGATAATTTAAGTAGTTAAAATTGAATAAATTAATATGTGTCTTAATTGATTTCTTGTGTTTTGTGTATAGTTTCGGGATGAAATTTTGAATACATTGAATAAGCGACTATGAGGAACCTCTCTATAAGAATATCCAGAATTTTTAGATTTTGGCATCAACATTAATATTTTAAATAATTTATAATTCATTATCTTCGTCTCCACATAAGAGAAACCAATGATGTATACCTAGAGACTTGACATTTGAATTATTAGAACTCTTGTACTTTTAATAGTCTTTCTTTCGATAAAATATTTTATTATATGAACCTTCAGAGTGACTCAGGTCACACTACTCACATAGATATCATATATGTTTGACTCTTAGTACGAAGTATGGTAGACTCGTTGTATAATAGCTCTAAGTCTCCAATCAACTAGTAAGTTTCCTATGTGCTTATAAACATTTTGCCCACTTTTTATACTATTCTGCCCATAGCTTTACTTCAAGTGGAAACATTTTGCGTTTAGGTTCCTCAATCCTCTATCTATTTAGCTGATTGTCTAAGGATATATATATATTTTTCAAGGTCTTGATTTTGGCAACAACGTCACCCGTAGCTGCATATTAAGACAAAGAAGTCCGCAAGGTAACATCCTCTTTCTCATTACATAATAAGATATCAGAAATATGCCTCCATCTAATTATCTATTTCTGCGTCCAAATTAAGAGCGTATTTCTATTAATTCGCACACATTGTCTGTATCCTATTGCTTGTTATTCCACTTGCTTTTATTACTATTTGCCTACACAATACCTCACTCGTTTTTCTCCAATTTATTTAGCTGTTAATTTATTCTAAAGACATTGAGGGATTAACCCAATTACACTTCTTATTTTTTATCTTCCATCATTAATTTCTGTTAGTAACATTTTATATCCTTTTTTTCTTCTTCAATGTACTCAATTGGGGCATGTAGGAGATAAGGAATGACTCATTATCAATGTCATCTACTTACTCTTATATTCTATTTTCAATAATTTGCTCACACCATTTTGTAGGTAGATCTCTAAAACTCACTAAGGGTTTTCTAAGATATGATAAGTCTACGTATCTGACCTCTTTTTCTACATAAATATAGTTTATTCGTTATTATTGGTTTTCGGTGGGAAGAATACATGGGTTATGGTGGAAATATATATAATATTCATAAGATCAGTAATCGGAATCCGATTAATATATAAAATAAAAAGTTGCTCTTTTTTTAGATGGTAATGAATTTGTGAAATGAAAATTAATAGCTTGATTTCTGTGTTTTGTTTTTGATGAATTTGATGAATAAGGCTATGGAACCCAATAAGAATTAATCCAGAATTTTTAGATTTTGGCATCAATTATAATATTTTTCTACTCTCACTAAGGGAAAAATGAGTTCCTCTGACATGAATATAAATTTTGTACTTTAATTCTTCGGTGACGGTCCTACTCCTTCAATTGTTGACTTCTTGGGTAGTGCCCTTGGTAATGCTCTAGCTCCTCAATGTAAGTTCCTATGCTAAACTTTGCCCCCTTTTCTTTCTGCCATGTTCTCTCAAGGGACATTTGCGACTGGTTCCTCATCCTCTCTATTAGCTGTTTCTAGATATATATTTTTCAAGTTGAGGCAACTTCCCTAGCTCATACATCAGCAGTCTCCTCTTCTCACTGATTAAGATTCAGATGCTCCATCTATCACTTCTCCACAGGTATTTCTATATCGCACCTGCTTATCTTTGTTGGATCCACTTGCTTATACTTTGCAAATACCTCCTCTTCCAATTTTAGCTGTTATTATTGACATTGAGGATCCATTACTTGAGATTTACTCCTTTTTCTGAGTCATTTACCTTTTTCTTCTCAAGTACATGCTTGGATAGAGAGCCATAAGACACACTCCTTTACTATTTCATTGCACTAGTAGACCTAACACTAGTTTTAAGATATGAAGCTCGACTGACCCTCTTTTTTTCTAAATATTTGTTTTTTTTTGGGATTTGTATGAATATATTTAAAGTCGTTAATCGGCCTTTACATATTTATGAAAGAAACAGCCGGTAGGCCTGTTCACTTTATTCATGATTATCGTAGGATCAACTATGCACCTGCCCATAATTGTTGAGTTGGTTGCTACAGGTAACCTTTCTTGATGGGGTCGTGGAATTAGCCCCACTGCATTCATTGCTAGTGATCCTTCATTTTTCACTTGATGGATAGTGCTCCTTGAGGTATGGCCACTGGTATTTCTCTTGTGCGGCTCTCCTATATTACTTGATAGCCAATAAGTGTTTTTTCCAAGACCTTATGAGTACAAACAATTGTGATCTTTTCTTTCAACGCAAGTTTCAAGAGGCTACTAACATATGTTATAGATCCTCAGATGTGCCAAAGTTAATTTCTTCCAAGGGATCCTGGACTCTTATAAGAATGTCATCTAACTTCATAGGGCTAAGTTCGTGCAATTTGATCTCTTCCCTGAAATCATCTACCGTTTCCTCCTCAAATATCACCTTAGCGCCATCAACTTCCTGTGACTCTTCCATAGCTAAGCTGTCGAACAGTTACTGTAAATAAGCTCTGGAGATAGCAATTGCAACTGTTGCCATCTCCTCATTCGAATATGTTTTCTTAATCATGGAGCTCTGTCACCTCAAGCTCCTACCTTGGCCTTTTATAAGGCACGATGAATAATGATGGTGTTGAGCTAACTTTAAAAACATCTGATGAGCTATCAGAAGATGAGCTAGTATCCTCTGAAACTTCAGTAACTATATACTCAGACTGATTTGAGGTGCCACCTTCCTCAAAAGAAAAATCTTTTCCAAACTAATAGAAACTGATGCAAGGAGGACAACATACCAATTAATATGAATCTAGTCCCTTCCTATTAACACATTATAACAAGCAGTGGACTCAATAACAAAGAAGGCATATAAAGATGTTTTCTACTGGTAGTACTCCCATGGTTTTTGACACATCACCAGTAAAAGTCAACACTAAAATATTGGTAGCTATAAGATCTTCCTCTGCTCTCCTAATAGTTAAGATTGTTTTGAATGACATTATATTCAACATCGATCCATTATCTACAAGAACCCTTGAAATGGGTTTACCATCAATGTGTGCGGTTATATATAATAGCTTGATATGTTTAGTCATTCTTTATATAGGCTTCTTAAGCACTACACATTCTGGTTCTCCAAGCTTAGAACACTGAATAGTCACTCCACTGCATATCTTTGTTTGGTTAGAAGTTGGTTCTTCCTGAGGTACACATGTCTCCCTTGGAAACTTCTAGAACTCCAGTGGCAAGAGTATTCCTGTAACTGCACAACCAAAAGGCAAAGGTATACCTTTAAATGAAAAGTTACCTTCTGAAATCTCTTTCCCTGTAGAACTTCCTTGGGATTCTACGTCATCATCTATGGCTTTACACTTGAACTTATTTTTCTCATTTTCGCAGTTAGAATTACTACAGCTTCCTTCTGCCACTTCTCTTAAACTTTTTTCCTCTACAACCTCCTCTTTTGAGTTTGAGTCAAAGGTTGAGGGAACTTCGGATGTCGCACCGGCACCAACTTCTTTCTTGGTTCAATATGTGGACGACCAACAAATCTTGGTTGGTTCCTTTGGAACTTTGGCTCAGATCTAATCACTTTTGTCTTCGCAAGAAAGCAGTTAGTAGATGGACCAACTCCCCTTAGAAACTTATGCTGCTAATGTTGTTGCGACTTATTAGGTGTCTTTGAGAACTCGTGAACCTACAACTTCTTCAACTGATCAATGATCTCCTTAGATCTACTTCCACAACATTAATGGATGCCATGGGTGGAAAAAAGATCTTCATCAATCAACATCTACTCTTTGTTAGAGAACCTCAAGACTCCTCTGTTAATGCGGTCTTGTAAAGCATTCTTAAAACTCCAGCAACTATTAGTATTATGGTTCCAGGAATCATGGTACTTATAAGATTGCTTTCCCTTCATCTCCTATTTTATGAAGCCTTATTTAGAAATCATCGACAGAGGGAACCCTTATCCTAGGGGGTACAGAATTCCAAATTTCACATTATTCTTTGAAGAAAATGGACAATTGACCATAGAGAATTTCGCTAGCAAATTTGCTGGCTGACAACTTGAATTGTGAAATGCAAGCATGCCAGGTGTGTGAAGTACACCAACTGAAAATTAACATCACACTTGATATGACTTCTAGGCTGTGGGTTTTCGATCCATAGTATACGATTCACCCGTTATGCAATTAAAATAAAGTTGAGTAGAGAAAATTGTAAAGAGAACCTGATTACTTGAAATGTAAAGGAAATTTGATTGCTTGAAATGTAAATTGCTTGCTTATATTGAAAATAGAGGTTGTAATTACAAGAAATGTAAATAGACAGTGCTTCGGAAAAATAAAGGCAAGGCTTTCAAAATTAAATTGGTTGACTCGTCGGAGAGTTTGGTTGATTTCGTCAGAGAATTTGGTTGCATGAGCCCTTCTATGTTACTCCCTTACTCTTTTTATGAGCTCCACAAGCGGTTACCAAAAGGATCCACTGGCGCACATTCCCATTATTAGCTCCATTGGTCACCCACCTTTGTACGTGAACAATTACTTGAGTGCGCTTGAGGAGTGCTCTTCTTGTTCAACTGCAGCCCACTTTTTTATCTCTTTGTTTTTAATTAATTAATACACAAAAATAATATTAATTGGATACCAATTCATTAAAAAAATCTGAGCGCAAACTTAAAATATAAAGCCTAAATCTAAAAATCACAAAATGAGTTCAACAACTACTTAAATACGGGATATTAGATTTAAAAATATTTAACAATTTGCTACCTCTAAAACATGTAATTTAACATTCATGTATCTTTGCATTATTATTTTTGTGATTATATTCCTTATTAAGCACCAAATTGTCAAACGATAATAAAGAGTATACCGATCACCATCTTGGTAGATAATTAAAATAAAAAGACCTATTAAGCTAATATTTTCTAGTGAAAATGAAATATATAACAAATATTTTCTTAACCTTAATACATAAATAACTAATTCAAATTTAGTGTGATGCTCATAACTTAATATTTGTTATCATATAATGCTCAATTAAATCCATAATCGAATTTTTTATACTAAAAATATTTTCCAATTTCTGTTGTTCTATTTCTCTATGTTGAACTTTATTTATAATCTTTAAAATAAATTTCAAATTTTAATTTATGTATCAATACTATATTTCTAGTCTCAAATAATTTTACCCATTTAAATGCAACTTTTGTAACATTAAAAAGTTAACTCAAAATTTAATTCAAAGTTTTTAATTTTGTATTACGATTCATTAATTTATGTATCAAAACTGTATTACTATGTAATGTGTCAAACATGATAACCATATTAGCCTGTTATCAAAATTGTAGTAAATGTTTTCAAAACTTAACCTATGACTTCATTATTATACAAACTATTTATACCTAGAAGATGTGCGGATTGTATAGTTTTATATTTTTAAATCGATTTGAAATGGTGTATTATTTTCAAAAAATTATTGCAATTATATTTGTATTAATCTAATTTAACTAATTTGATTAAATGATGAAGCCGAAATTATATGCTCTTTTTGAAAATTTCAAGCAACAAATTGAAATATTTATTGCCACATAAATTATTGCAATTCAATAGATATGATTATTTATTTATTTTTCCTTTTGAAATTTTCATATATTCAATTTAAATGCCTAATTAACTTATTAATTTTTTTTATAACTAAATGAGGTATAAAAAGATTTAATTGCAATGCAATAAATTTTAATGAATCGAACTTATTTTTTAATTCTAGTTCCTCTGAGATGGAATATAAATTGTGTACCTTTAATTTTCTAGTAACATGTTTTGGGATCCGATATATCACATATTTATGATTGTTGTGTTACTTCCTATAGATGACCTTTCTTTTTGAGACTATGGGATCAGCTCCACTACTTTCATTACTGATGATCCTTCATTTCCCACATGATGGGATAGTAGTCCTTGAGGTAATGACCATTGGCATTTCATTTGTATGGTTCTCCTGTAATACTTAATAGCCAAAAAGTGCTTCCTTTAGGACTTATGATAATAAGAAGTTATGATCTTCTATTTCAGCTTCGGTTTCAATAGATCCCCAACATATGTATTTCTTGAATTCTTAGGCGCACTAAGGTTGACTTCCTCCAAAAGATCTTGAACTTTAATAAGAACATCGTCTAGCGTAGGAGATGTTAATTCTTTCTCGAAGATCACTTCAGCACCATCGACCTCCAGGTACTCCTCTGTAGCTAACCTATCAACTAGTTGCTGCAAATAAATTATGGAGATAGAAATTGCAGCTGCCGCCATCTCCTTATTAGCATATGCTCATTAGTCAGGGAGATTTGAGACATAAGTCTTCCAACTCGGCCTTTTGTAAGGCATGATGACCAACGATGGGGTTGAACTAACTTCAGATGTCTTCATTGTGGATAAGCTATCAGAAGATATGCTGGGATCCTCTAGATATTTAATAATTAGACATTAATGTTGCTTTGAGGGACTAGCTCCCCTCATCAATTTGCATTTGCTCTTTGTTAAGGAACCTCAAGACGCCTCTATTAATGTGATCCTGTAGAGCATTCTTAAAAGTCCAACAATTTTTAGCATTATATTTCCAGGAATCATGGTACTTACAGTATTGCATACACTTCATCTGTTCTTTTATCAGCTGGTTATGGCCAGAAGGAAGAGATTAAAACTTTTCCTTCAGTAGGAAATCAAAGATCTCCTTAGTCTTAAACACATCAAAAGTGAACTACATCTCTGAACAAAAGTTCTTCTTTTGAGGTATTGTCTTTCCTAGGGCTCCCAATCTTGGAGACACACAAGAACCTGAGTTCACCAAGTCAGCCACGGTCGTTTCCTAGTGAAACTCTTGATAATAGGTCCCCATTGAGCTTCTTTTCCTCTGCGATTCTTCTTTCAACAGTTCCTTATATTCTGCTACCTTTGCCGCTAGCTCGTGAAAATCTTTGAACTGCATCCTTTAGAATTTCTTCCTCAGCTTAATGTCAGAGCCTCTCTAAGCCATCTTAACCAACTCATGTTCAAGTAGGAATTCCTTACACCTATTCCTCATCTTCTTAAATCTTACTATGAATGAATCAACCATCTCTCTACTTCTTTGTGTCGGTCTGGATAACTCGACAATATAAACCTCTAGCTCATCCCTAAAGAACTGGATATGGAAGAGACACTCCATTTTAAAGTATGAATTGATTGAGTTCCTTAGAAGTGTTGAATACCAGGTGAAATTTGTATCTGCCAAGGAGTTAGGAAACAATTGCAACTTATAATTATCAAAATTCTCCAAATTGGCAAGTTCGCCATATTGGATGGTGAATCTAGCAATGTGCTTTAAGGTCGACTGTGTATCTTCTCCAGGGAAGAATGTGAAGTATGAAATCTTGTACCCTTTAGGATAAGGGTTCTCTGTATTAATGATTTCTAAATATGCTTCATGAACTTTAAGCAAACAACCTGTTTGAGGCCAGGCCTATACAGCTACTGTACAACGTCCCTCATAACATCCATGGTGATTTAAGGAATTAGAGGAATAGGGTTGCTTGTCGCTTGAGGAACTGTAATGACACCAGTGTATGTATTCTGAGGACCTATGGTAAAGCCCACTCTTGTAGCTCCTTGACTTCCTTCTGCACTATCAAAAATTGAGGAGCATGAGAAGCCCCAGCCTCATAGACACTTGGGTGAGTCATAGTACTAGTGGTTCTAAAAATAATGTTAGGAGCCACTGTAAGCCTACTAATGGGGCAGTCTTTCTGGAGTGGTGCTTTTGATGGGTGGTGAATTGGCTCCTCTCTTCGGTGTGGTGGTTAATACCCCTCTTCAGCTAAAGTACAACCACCATCAGTGCCCCCTGAGGGACTTCTAGTTGATTGACCCCCGAGTTCTTTAGCACACTTGAATGAAGATTTATTCTCCTCTTTACCAAAAGACTTGCTAGTAGAAGTCGACTAGTGAGTCCACAATATCAATCTTCTCTCTAGTGACCCTCTTCATAAAGATATTCATGGTTTGCAGTAGTTTGGCCATCATTTTACTATTATTCCTATGTGATTTTAGCATCACCTACCAAAGTTACAACATCATTAGAAATAGAAGTCATTTTACTTGGATGTTTATTGAGGTCATTAAAGGTAAATGCAACTTCTGGGGGATTTTGAGCTAGAGAGTTTATTTCTCCTTCCTTATGTGGAGACGCTCTTCTTTCAGGACTTCCAAGATCTACTTTCATAGGTCCTCCATCCAAATACATAGATCTGGTAGTAGTTTCTTTCTCATCAACAAAACGAGTTTTTTGAGTCAGGATAGTTTCTCTCAAAATTCAGATGAAAGATGGAATGCACAAAAGTGGTCCCACCAGGCGTGCAACTAAAGATTGTTGGCTCTTTCTGGGGAAAGAGCAATGAATCCATTGGCCGATAGCTTGAATTGTAAATTATGAGCATGTCAGGTGTGTGAAGTACACCAACTGAAAAAATAAAAGTGTGCTTGATCTGACTTTTAGGTTGTGAGTTTCGATCCGCGGTATACGCTTCGTTGATTGTGTAATTAAAATAATTTGAGCAAATGAACTTGTAAAAGAGAGCTTGGATTGTATTGAAGTAAAACTATGATTACAAAGGAAATAAATGAATAATGCTTGGAAAATAAAATGAAGATAATGCTTTGAAATTAGATTGATTGCTTGAAACTGAAGTTGAAATTGTTTAGTTGAATTCATCGGAGAATGTTGCCTCTTCTTTTCCCCCCCTACGGCCTCCAGATAAAGTGCTACCTCATCAATTCTTAACTCAGCTTCAGATACAACCTAAGAATAAATAACCCTCTCGTGAGTTGTACCGTAGTTCTCGTGAAAACAACAAATTAATTAATCAATGTAGTTGCAAGCTTTATTATATTGAACTTGTACACGTAAGAGAAGACTATAAAGTAAATGTAAAATTTTTTCATTGTTACTTACGTTGACGCCAATGCACGTCTGTTAACAAACGTATTTCCATCGTGGTCCTTTGTGTGAGTGTAAGTGAACACCTCTATCGATGTGCGCTCACGACCATATTTTTTAGCTTGTAATGAATTTTTATGCATGATATATTAATGTAGTGTCATTTCATTAAACATCAGTTTTGTAAATGTAACTAATTGACTCACTAATAATTGAGATGTTTTTATAGTAGATATTGATCCGCCTGTGTGTCGGGAAGGTCCTGCTCCGTCACCGCCAATCTCACTGCACTTGTTTCATGCAAATATCTCACATTTTCTCTTGAATGCAGGATCCTCCCTCCTCTTCTAGTGTACTGCGTCCTCGGACACAACCTCCACATGGATCACTGTCGGACGCGTCTAAATCAACCGTCTTGCCTCTAGCCATCTGTACTATAGATAACAGAACCTACATATGTATGTATACAATTATATGAATTGTAGAACATATGGTAAATATGTATAGAGAAAGTGAACAACATTAAAATTCTTCGTTAATAATATTATTGCTGCTCTCATGACCTCTCTCATAAAGATATTCATTGGTTTGCAGTAGTTTTTGGCCATCTATTTACATTATTCCTATGTGATTTTAGCATCACTCCAAAGTTACAACTGCATTTCATTAGAAATAGAAGTGCGATCTTATAAACATGTGGGATGTAATCTATTGAAGGGGTCGATTAAAAAGAGGTTAAATGCAAGCTTCTGGCGGGACTTCTTTGCAGGCCTGTTCAAGAGTTTATTTCTCCTTCCTTAATGTATGACGCTCTTCTTTCGAGACTTTCCAAAGAATCTAGCTTTCAGTAGTTCTCTAACATGCTCCCTAACCGATGAGATCGTGGTAGTCCTAGTAGTAGTTTCCTCATTAGCTAGCTCTCATGCAACAAAACGGAGTTTTTTGGAGTCAGGATTAGTTTTGCTCTCAAAATTCAGATGAAAGATGGAATATGGCAAAACAATGTGCGTCCCACCAGGTGGAGGTGTGCAAAAAACCTAACACGATTATATTGTCTCTTTCCTCGGAGGGAAAGGGAGCATGGAAAATCCAATAATGGATGGCCATTTGGATAGCGTGAATATGTGCTAAGACTTCTGATATGCTAGCGATGCGTCAGGCGTTTGTGGATATAGCTACACCAACTGAAAAATACAATGTTGTTCTTGATATCTGACTTCGTAAGGTTGTGAGGTTGTGCGAATCCGGCTTGATATAACGCGATCGTTGATAAATGATGTAAATTTAAATAGTGAATTGAGCTCAATATTTGAACTTGATAAAGAAGAGCTCTGTGGAATTAGTAATTGAAGTTATAAAACTTATTGATTATCCGAATAAAGGAAACATAATGCAATAGGATTTATGCTGTGGAATAAATAATAAGTAAAAGGAGTAATTGCTTTGGGAAATATAGCATTTGGATTTAGCGTTGAATCTTAGAAAGTGTTTGAAATTTGGTCTCAGTTGAATTCATCGGAGAATGTGATATGCCCTCTAATTCTTTATGTCTCCCCCACTACGCCTCAGATCAAATGTAGCTCGTTACACTACCAAGTCAATTCTTAGAATAACGAGGTCGTTTCATATACAAACTCTATAGGACTGACATGATGATATCACTGTCTCGCTGAGTTGTAGCATACTCTCGTCCATAGTCTTCGTTGAAAACAACAGAGATCTAATATATATTATCAATTTGTAGTTTGCAAGCTTTCTATTAATTGACCACTTAGTTACACGTTAAGAATGAGAAACCTAAATGAGAGCTAAAGATTTGCTAAAATTTTTTCATTTGTCATTACTTTACGTTTGTTTGACGCCATATATGGTCACGAGTCATTTGTTATACAAACGTCAGTATTGCTGCCATCGTTTGGTGTTCACTCCTTGCTGTTGAGGCCTGAGTAATTTTTTAAATCTGACTGGTGGAAACACCTGTCTATCGATATGTCGTTGCGACTTTCGCACGAACTCATATTTTTTAGCTTGTAAGAAGAACTTTTATGCCCTATGAAGTTATTTATTTAGATTGTTTTTTACCATGGAGTGCATTTCATTCAAACATCAGTTTTTAGATAAACCATGATTTGAACTCTAGCGAAAATATATTTGCATGATGTTTTTATTAGATGATACTTGCATCGCCATGTGTTGTCGATGGTGAAAGGTCACAAAGTGGCTCCAAAGTCAAACCGACCACAATCTCAACATGCACTGTGGTTTTCAAAATTTGCATAATACTCTCACAATGGTGTCTCACTTGAAAATTGCCAGGTATCTCTCCCTCCTTCTTCTACGATGTACTGCGTTTGCGGGAACACAAACACTCACAGTAGTGGGATCTACTTGGAATACGACAGACGAGCGATAAGCTAAATTCTAAACCGTATCTTGCCATATCTCTAGCCATCGCTTGTATACTTGAATAAGAGTAACAGAGCCTACATATGTAATGGTTATATACATAGTTAGTTATGTAATTGATTTTAGTAACATTATGAAGGTTATGTATACAATTATATGAATTGTAGAACATATGGTAAATATGTATAGAGAAAGTGAACAACATTAAAATTCTTCGTTAATAATATTATATATACATCTATTAATTTATTATTCATAACACACAATGCATTAAGTATTTTTGTTTTCATCATCATCTTCTTACTTAGGTTAACTATATATATATAAACTTACTATAATATTAGTAAGTGTATGATTCCTCATATTCAGTTTTAAAAAATAAATTCGGCAGCACTTCAACAAAACATAATCAAATCTCAAGTCAAAACACACTCACATAAACACTTTTATATCATCCCAACATTCTTTAAAGTCAAAATGGTCACTACTAGGCCTCCAACTCAAACGCATCATTCATGTGATTTCCACTCAAATGAAAACATAAATCAACATAAAGTAATTTCAAAAAAATAAATTTCAATAAATCAACATAAAGTAATTTCAAAAAAATAAATTTCAATATATCATCGCAAATTAGATTTTATAAATTTGATTAGTATAAATTTTGATTACTATTAAATTACACATTAATTTTTTTTTGGTTACAAATTACAATTATTTCAATACTATAAAATAATTGTACAACATATGTAGTAGGAAGTTTGCACTTTACAAGTAATTAAGAAGAGCTTGTTAGAGTTTCATATGTTATGAGATTTTAAATTAATTTGAACCTTAATTGGAACTAATTAAAAAAAAAAAAAAAAAAAAAAAATATATAGTATTTTGGTTTCAATGGGAATGGATTTCAATCAAGCCGTTAAATTAAAAAAAAAAAAAAAAAAAAAGAGTTCTAATATATAGTATTGGTTCAATGGAATGGATTAATCAGCCGTTAAATTTTAAATAATCAAACTTTTATATCATGAGAGGCTAATAACGCATCCACAATACATATCTTTAAATACTTTGACAGTAAACTCAATTGCTTTTGAAAAAACTGATTGTTACCCGTCATAACCAAATAGCTTATTTCATCTTATTGAATACCGGAAGGGAGTCATAAACTGTCATTCAATCCAAACAAACAGCCTCTTTGTAAAATATTAAATATATAAAGGACTTAAGGACGGAAGCAGACGATCTTTGCAAGATCGAGGGTTCTATCTCTAACCAATAACCTTAGATATTCTCACAGTGGAAAGGGCTATGGGAAAAGGGGCTCTTAATCACACAATTACAACCAATTATACAAACCTTTAATTGCCCAGTATGAACTCAAATCACCAATTAATTAGAAAAAAAAAAAAATCTGTTTTAGACTTCTTAGATTTTCAAGACAATCAACAATAACAATAATAAGAAAACTCACCGTGTCAATGGATTCTTGGAGTCGATGATGTCAATATATGAAACCTTGTATAATAATAATTAAACGGAATAAGATAATTAAATGGTTGGATAATAAAAAATAAACATGTGTAAGTGAAAACCGTTTTTTATAATGCCCAAATAATCTTGTAGAAATTCTTTATTTTTTGTGAAATTAGAACTAACAAAATAATTTAATATTTTAATAGCGTTGCATGTTTTTTTTTATCATTTTACATTCTGGTGATTAAAATAGAAAAATAGGTATTACAAGCCTTGGGAACCTTACTGTAATTCAGTCAAGCTTGATGCCCAGTATAAAGCTGAACAAATGAAAATTCAACGAGAGAATCATTACATCTCTCTTATTTGGTATAAATGAATTTCATAATATTTTATAAAATTTCAAATGGATTTCATAAATTTTACACATTATTGATTCTATGGAACTAATTATATTTCTGCCAAAATTAATAGAATATGTAAATGAATTCTAATAAATTCGAAATGCAAATCAATAAAGCTACGTATCTAGAACTAATTATACGTTTGATCCAGACATGCAAATTTATTTACAAAATGATTTTTTTAAGTAATTCATTTGTAAATAAAATGAAAAAAAAAAACATTCATAAATGAAACAAATTGCACATGAATTTATTCCAAACAATATAGATTATTCGGCGAAAAAGAGAACCAAAAACCCTAACATCAAAGAATTCATAGAGAAAAAGAGAACAAAAATGTAAAAAGTAGATCAATATAAAGCGTACCTCGCAGAGAATCTTGATTATCCGGTGCAGGAGCTTCTCTAGCAACCAGCGCTGGAACTGAGAGGAGAAGAAGCTACTGGAAACGGAAAAGGGGAGTAGGAAGGCGCGCTGCGATCATGCCCAAGGCGACCAAGAGGTTATAAAGCCCTAATTTTTTGCGACCGACGCAATTCATTTAAATATCGGTCGCAATTTTTAATCCTGCGATGTCGTTTTGTAATTAAACAATTGTGACCGACCTGCGACCAAAATAATCGAACGCAAAAATATCGATCGCAAATCCATCACTCATCCCTTACAAAACAGAAACTATATTTAATGCTAAACTGCAAAGCGCAATTTAGCAATGGACTGTGAAACGGTCGCAGTGCTGTTGCAAAATCAGTCGCTAATTCATCGCAATTGAGTCGCAAAATAAAAATCAAACTGGCAGGAGTTATTAGCGCTATAATTAGCAACGGATTTGCAGTCGGTCGCAAATCCGTCTCTAAAGTTGTTGGAGATTGGTCGCAAATCTATCGGTGAATATTAAATCTTTGTTACTTCAACATTCATTGCAAATGGTCGCAATATCAGCGAAATATTTCGACCGACACGAGGCGGTCGCAAAAGTCGATCGCAAAACTACATTTTTTTGTAGTGTGAGAGGGCGGACCATGTGTGAGGATAGCTCGTTGAGGGTTTTGGTGACGCCATTGACCAACCCCACTTGATGTAATTATATAAAGGTGTTAATAACTGTGATTCACTATATCGGTCGCAAAATGCCAAAAATCGATCGCTAATTTCCATTAGCGACTGATCAGCGACCTAAAGATATCGGTCGCCAAAAACATCGTCGCAAAGTAAATTGCAACCGATTTTTGGGTCGGTCACAAAATTTAAAAATCGGTCACAAATTTTGGTCGTGTTTTTATTTTGAAACGCTGTCGCAAATTGGTAGCAAATTGTAAATTTAAAATTTTAATTTTTGGTAGCAAATCAGTCGCAAAATTGAAAAAATTAAAAAAAAAATAAATATTATTATGAAACCATAATTTTTTCGCACCTGTGAAATTTGACATATATATATATATATATATAATAAATATTATTATGGAAACCCATAATTTTTTTTTTCGCACCTTGTGAAATTTGACATATAATAATATTATATATATATATCATAAACGCAATTCAAGAACAATATTAAAAATTGTAATTGTTATTGTACTGAAACAAAATTTGTCAAAAACAAATGAAAAACTAAAAAGGGTCCAAAATCAAATCTTACGCAGTTGCCTTCATCTACACGGATCCGATGTCGGAATCAACTGGGATGAGTACCTTGCTGGATTTGTGCTGTAGTGCCGGGAGGGTGATCCAAGGGTATCGTCTGCAGCATCGGGATGCAAGGGAGACGGGATAGTGGCTTGCTGCTGAGATGTTGAAAACATTTCGATCTTTGTAGCAGGCGCAGGATTAGAGGAAGATAGTACGCGCAGGATCAAAGGAAGAAGTACCAGCACCGGGCTGACCGGACAGCCGCATGACATGCGCTCTAAGCTCTGCAAGCTGTCTCTCCTACTCATCAACACGAGCTCGCAACATGAGCCCGTAATTCAGTAAACTCCTCGGCAGTGTGCTCGGGCTATGGTCGTGCTCTGGCTGCAGAAGCGTGAGATGCTGAGCTGCAGTAAAACTATGATGCTTGAGACCCGATGCCGTATACCTTCCTCTTCTTCTCGCCCCCTACAGCCTCGAGATAAAGTGATACCTCGTCAATTCTTGACTCAGCTTCAGATTTATCAGTCTAAGAAGAAACAAGATGCTCCCGAGCAGTAGTATAGTTCTCCTGAAAACAAAAAATTAATTAATCAATGCAATTGCAAGCTTTATTATATTGAACTTTGTACATCTTCGCAACGAGTAGATTCTTCATTGTTACTTACATTGATGCTCACTGCACGTCTATCGATAAACGTATTAAGATCGTAGTCCTTCGTGTGAGTGTATGTAAACACCTCAATCGGTGTGGGCTCACGACCAAATTTTTCAGCCTGTAATGAATTTTATGCATGATATATTAATATAGTGTCCTTTCATTAAACATTAGTTTCATATACTGTGACTAGTTGACTCATTAATAATCGAGCTGTCTCTGTAGCAGATATTGATCCGCCTGTGTGTCATATATATAGTGTCCTTCTCATTTAACATCAGTTTCAATACTGTGACTAGTTCACTTACTAATAATGCAAGCTGTCTCTATTAGCAAAGATATTTGACCCGCCTGTGTGTCGAAGAAGGTCCTGCCTCCATCACTGCCAGGTTTCTCACTGCGCTCTGTGTGCAAATTATAGTATCTCCCCGCTTTCTTGAATGCAGGGATCCTCCTAAGCAATGCAGGATCCTCCTAAGCCTTTTGCCAGCTCTCCCATATCTCCTAAGACACGCACTGCTGCTTCTTACCGCTTCTTCTCATCCTATATGTGAAGTCAACATATCGATCAGCGCATAACTTCTCTCAGGCCACTTTTAGCATAGCCGTAATGGTCTCGTCCCATATGAAATGTTTCTGCAAAAAATGAAAAAGCGTTTCAATACTAAGGAGGTATCTTGATGAATTGTTAACATTGAAAGATGATATAACTTAAACCAAAGAGTACCTGAAACTCCTCCCAATAAAAGTCTCTCACCTCTTGTGGTACGGCATCCCATGTGTATCCTTCTTTATGCAGTCTTCTTTAGTGGCAGCTGTAAGTTGATTATCCTCATAATGTTGCCTCGCTGCTCGAGAAGATGCGGATATATGCTAGAGAAAAAAACAGAAAGTGAAATATAATTAGACGAAAGTCATCACAATCTGAACAAAATATGGCTTTTGGAAAAGTGAATAAAGTAACTTACTGTCCCGCTACCAAACTAAGGCTGATACGGTGGATCTGATGAAGCTGCAAAAAGAAGTGACAAATGCTATAAATGTAAGATTATTAATAATAATTGAAATGACAGTAATGGATTTATGATTACCTTTGCACAGTAGGTGACTGTGTAGCTGGTGGAGACAGTATGGTATAGAAACAGGGTATAAGAAGGAAGGAGCAGAAGGAAATGAAATGGCGGCAGTACTGGTACACCAAGCAAGGATGAAGCCCCAGACGTACTGAAGAGGATGTGATGGTGGCAGTACGGTCGCTGAGCAGAGGATGAAGCCCCAGACGTACCTGAAGAAGAAGGAGGGATAGACCCTCCTCGTCCACAGCATGCGTCCTGGGCCACGACCTCCACGCGAACCACTGCCGGACCGTGTCTGAATCAAAACCTCCCTGGCCATCTAGCCATCCTGTACTTGGCAAGATTTATTCGAAGCTAGATATAAAATGAATTTATACAATTATATGAATTATAAGAACGTTGGTAAATATGAATAAAGAAAGTTAATAACATTGAAATTCTTCATTAAATAATATTAATTAGATAACATTTATCAAAATTTGTAACAGTAAAACTGATCTAAAGTATTAAGTGTCTTCAATACCATATGCTTTTTCCTCCCCCCTCTTCATCATCTTCCTCTTCTTCAATTATCGTCTTCTGAGGTACCCATGATGATTTGATTCTTCTTCCCTCTTCATCATCCGATGGCTCCTATTTCAAACATAAGATCACTTTCATCATCCGATCCCTTTAAATCCCGTTTAAATCTTCAACAACTTCGCATCGTTGCTTATCAACCCATAACTTCTGAAATGGCTCCGATCTGCGAGTGAAGCAGATTGGTTTTGGGTTTCAAAGTGCATGAATCAACTTTGATCTAGCCCTTGATTTTACATTTTACACACTGCCATCCAATCGCAACGATCTCGTTTAAACGATGGATATGGGACATAGTACACCTGTGCAGCTTGCATTGCCAACACAAAAGGTCCATACTTTGTATATCTTGTTCTTTGATTAATATCTACCAGATTATACTTAAGATGAACCTTCGTGCCAACGTTTGGCGTAGGATCAAACCACTCGCATTTGAATAAGACTGTGCACCTCATTGGTAGGCCTGGATATTCTAACTCCAAAACCTCAACCAATTTCCCATAAAAATCGTTTAACACGTCACTGTAGTTTGATCCCTTTATGCAAACAAAACAACGCTGTTCATTTGTCTTCTGCTTCTCCCCATAACCCAACCACAGTGTTGAAACTTGTAAGCATTTACAAAGTAAGCCGAGTAGGCATTAGCAACCGGTAGAGGTCCCTTTGCTAGATTTTCGTAATGAATTTGTTACCAAAAATATTGATTTCCCGAGCTTCAAGCTATGGGAAATAGTAATGACATGAGTGAGATTTAATAAATGTACAATTCCATACATTGAAAGTAACTTACATAATATTTGAATCATTCTGCAAATTCGGAGTCCAGTTTTGCATCAACTGCAGTATCAGTCAAATTAGGATTTGACTGCCGCAAAAGATTGATATATTTCCTATTTATGAACGAACCAAATTACCATAAGTATGATTTAACTACACCCTACACCGGGTTTAGACTGTGTACAATATGTATACTTACTGTACCAATGGTGTAATCTCTTCGCAATTCAACAAAATATAGGTTTGAGCTGCTCGTATCTCTGCATTAGTCAATCATCTTTTTTTTTTATTTACCAATCGTACGCCCATGATAGGTGAAAATTGTTAGATTTCCTTCAAATTCAGATTCTATTCGATCTCCTCCATCATTGTTATGTTGCACTCTCCGATGCTTGGTGAAAACATGTTGTTCAAAGTAGTGTGAACAGAAGGTGGAAGCTTCTTCCACCAAATATGCATTACAAATTGAACCGTCGACCTTTGCCTTATTGCGCACATTCTTTCTTTGCCTGCCTTATTGCGCACATTCTTTTTAATTTTCTGCAGGTGTCTGTCATTGTACAATGCCAATATGTAAGTATGAGTTCAAATAAATGATGTAATGATTATAATGGGATGTTAGTGATTCACCTCTCAAATGGATACATCTATCGATATTCTACCGGTCCTGCTACACGACATTCATAGGGCAAATGAACCGGCAGATGTTCCATAGAACCAAAGAAGCCGGGTGAAAAAATTCGCTCCAATTTGCACATAACTATTGGGATTTCTCGCGCTAACTGGTCCATATCATCGCATCGGATAACAGTCATCGTCAATTCCTTGAAAAAGAGACTCAATTCTATCATTGCTTCCCAAATCCTTCCCAAATTTTTCCTGGTAAATAATTCCCGGAATGCCACAGGGATCAATCTTTGCATGAAAACATGACAGTGAAGGCTTTTGATGCCAAACAATCTGTACTTAACATCTACCCATAAATTTTGAACAATATCGATCCTGGAAACCTTAATGAATCGTACCCATTCGCACAAATAATTCCGTTTGGGGTTTAATAATAAACAATAAACATTGCCTTTGGAAACTTTACCAGTAAGTACAGATTAACTCTAGTTCTTGATCGCGCACAAAATTTTCCTTCATGTCTGCTCTTCGCTTTTGCATTAATCCTTTGTTTTCCCTTCAATGTTCATGACAATGTTGAACAGATTTTTCAAACACATTTTTTTTTTTCCAATGTGCAATCACATCAAGGTTTTAATCGAACGGATAAGAAGTGAACCTCTAGTATGGCAAATCTCAAGAAGAATGCTTCGCTTTTTTCCACTCTATTCCTACCAATTCTGCATTTGCCTCATCTGCACCTAACTCTATAACTTTCATACAGCCCCAGATCTTCAATTTCCTTGTAAATATTTCGCTCAGACGTCACAAGGCGGAAGGGGGTTCAATAATAGTCGTGTTCTTTCTAAAAGCATTGTCGATTTATCCTCCAAGGGTGAGATTCCTGGTAAGAAATCGATGACAATCAAAACCAACATTGTTTACCTCCATTCTTTAGTGTAAATGCCATTAAGTGTTTTTCCATGGCAATGAGGACGAGAATTTCTGCCTGCCGTACTCCACCCAGATAGCAATTCCCAAATGCTGGAAAATAACTGATGGTCCAAAGCAAAGCAGCTCGCATATGAATTCTGATTGGTCGAAATATCGAATGTTTCAACTCCATATTCCCCATTAAATAATTAAGTTTCGGAATCAAGGCTGTAGACAACAACATCAATTTATGTTTTGGATAGTTAGGCTAGGAACATTTAACACACATAAAACATATATTCATCTTTTCATACACATTGACGGTGGTAGATTATATGGTGTGACAATGGACAGGCATGGATGAATAATTGTTGTCCTGATTACCCAAACGGCTGAAACCCATAGTAACAAAGCCCGCAATCTCACGTTTCTCATATCAGCAGCAAACAAGGATGAATGTTATCAAAATGTTCCACGCTTTCAGAGTCCCTAATGGATGAGTCATTATACAATCCTCATTTCATGCAAAGCATGCCATGTCATATTGTTCAGCTATCGCCCTTAGATGCATATAACCTTTGAAAGCGAGGAAACAAGAGGGGAAATATACATCTTGTAAGGCCTTCTCTCTTTGTACTCTACCCAGTCCCTTGACCCCGCCGTTGATATCTTGGAACGAATTAACAAAACTTGCAGTCTCTGAATTCCGAGTCAACACCCTAGACTTTTCTACGACAGCAATCAATCTTTGTCTACGGGTAGTCCTAATCCCCGAACTAATTTTTTTTGTTCCGATAAAAATTATCAACATAGAATGGGCCTTCAAGGAACATTTTCCTTTGCTAATTGCACAAAATCAATCGTAACACACCTTTCTGAAAAAATGGGTTGCTCCCTTTCATGTGTAGTAATCATGCCACAATAGATAACAACTGATGATTCTGCATCCCAGGCCCACAGTTCACTGTTAGCTGCACTTAGCATGTCAAAGCAATTGTTGTGCTGCTACGTTTTGGCCGATTCCTCCATATCATCCAATGACATTTACTCTACTCGCAATCGATTACCATATCAATTGCATTGAATTACCATACCAAAATTGAAAGGCTGACCTCTAAACTTACCGGAAATGGAGTGGCCTAACCCAACTGGCACTCGAGGTTCACCATGATTGTATCCATATGTGTACATAATTTCCCACGAACCCATTTTTGGCACAATGAAGTTTTCACTGTATCGATGTCTAAGAAGGCTTCTATTTCGACAACTTCTTGTGATTACATGGACCTCAACTTAATTACCATCCATAACAATTGGGATTACCACTGCAAACTGTATAAACGCCTCTAATCCTTTCAGGAACTCATGTCTTAATATCCATTGACCTCGAACCTCTAGTACATCCAATCTAGATAGGTCAGCATTTTTTTTACCATAATTAACACTGTGTTATAAAAAGGGCAAATTATATGTAATTGAATTAAGTCTACTAAACCAATCCTTAACATGCCACAATGTAATTGTTCAATTTACACTTCTACTACTAAGTATTACCTTTACCCTAGCTAATAAAGGTAACTGTACTATTCCACATATTGATTTTTTTGGAAAAAAATTCGGCAGCACTTCGGCACAACACAATCAAATCTGAAATATAAAGACACTTCAATAAACACTTCTATATCATACCAACATTCTCCAAAGGCATAATGGCCACTACTAGACCTCCAACCCAAACGCATCATTCATTAAAAAAAAAAAATTTAAGAATGATAACAACAATAATAACAAAAATAAAATGCATTATTTCATAATTATGAAAAAAGAGTAATTTTAATTACACGTATCATAACAATTGGCTTCGATCGATTATTACTATTCTGTATCATGCATCATGTGGCAAGTTATAAATTATATTTGGACTAGTTTTTTTTTTTTTACTAAAATATCCTTATAGTGATTTTGAGTTTTTGTGTTTTTAGAGGGTAATAGCGTGATTTTGAGTTTTTGAGTTTTTAGAGGGTAATAGCTCAAAGCCTAAAAGAAAGGAGCCTATTACGACCTAATTGTGTAATTTGGAGCACTAATTTAAGATTAATGCAATCTACATTCTTTTTTCCCAAATTTGGTGCTTTATAGTTTTTGTGTGATTTTTCATATTATGTGTGTAAATGTTTTATTTTAGTGAAATTAAGTACTTAAATGAGTTTAACTATGTTGTAAATATGTGATTTCACCTTTGGTATAAATTATATGCATTTGATGTAAAAAGTCCCTAGGAGGCCGAACCTCCACGAGGGATTTCCTTTGATTTTATGCCTTATTTTCGTATTTTAAGGCTTTGTTATTTTGGTTTATGCGATGTTAGTATGATATGTACCTTTGTTTGAATTTAAAATGTTTGATTCTGTTATTCCTTGTGCTGGCCGAACCACCCTCTAAGGGATCTTATTATTTACAATGTTTGATTCTGTTATTCGCCTTGTGCCTGGCCCGACCACCCTCTACAGGGATCTTTATCTATTTTTGTTGATTCACTATTAGTGATTTTAAGTCGTTTACACACACTGTTAATGGAACTCGGACTAAGATGCTTACATGTTATGAAAAATGAAATTTCCAGGACTTGATTTATAAAGACAACCTCACAAGCAGGCGAACCTCAGTCCACCAAATGATAATTTTAATTAAATTTTAAAACTTTTAAAGAATATTACATTAAGGAATAATGGCACTAAAATTCGAAAATTTAACTTAAAGGACCTGCAAAACTTTAGATCGGAACATTGGTACCCGCTTGCACAAATTCTGGTGCCTAAACGCCATGGACTAGTGGAACAAACTTCAAGGACTAATGACTTAAGTAAATAGTACAATGCGATAAACTTAAAAGGTCTATTAACTCTAAATTAAGGTCTAACTTCCCCTGGAAGGACTCTACGTTAACAATTACCAGACCCTCAATTCAAATAAATTGTACCATCTATTACGGTCCAAAAATGGATAATTAATTAATTCAGGTGAAATAGATGGACTTAATGTAATATTTGAATTAAATGGGCCCTTACAGACTTCAATCTCACGTCAAGTTACCTTCAAAACCTTTCTGACTTAATTTGACTCTTCTTCCGAGTTATTAGTCATTAACTTATGTGATTACTGTCTCTGTGAATTCGAATTCATCCTTTACTGAACCTTTGCAGTTGAAATTCTCAACAGTACCTAATATTCACCATGAACAAAATATATGAAAAATGTCAGATTCACTATATATCTGTCATCGATTACGAGTTTTATTTACACTGATCTTTCCGAGTACGTCCTACAACAGAAATCAAAACTATTTTTTTTTACTAAAAACTACAACAATAATATAATATAATACATAATAATATACATACATAACATAATATATCAACTATAATATAATATATAACTACATTAACAACAACAGTAACAACAACAATAATCAATAATATCACATCAATCATAATATAATCAATCAAATATTACATAATAACACACAATCAGTAACAATAATAATAATCAAATACATAATTAATTAATAAAATAATAACAGTACTAAATACTTCCTAATCGCAACTATAACAAAACGCAACCATATTTATTATACCATCTCACAACAACAAATAAAACTCCGCCAACAAAAAAAAAATTTCGAAAAACCATAAATCGCAACACCACCAAAACTTAACCTGACACATTCCGTTTCCAACAGCACTGGCAGTGACCGACAGCCTTCCAACAGCCGCGGAGCTGGCCGGCCGTCAGCGCGGCGCTGCGACGACGCCGTCACGAAGAAGCTGGAGTGCGCGCTGGGAAATGCGAGGCAGTCAAGCGAGAGGACGAGGAGAAGAAAGAAAGGGGCTGGAGCGGCGTCAGGAAGAGCTGGAGTGGCGCTGGGAATGGAGGAGAGGAGAGGAGGAGGAGAAGAAAGAAAGAGGAAGAAAGAAGAAGGAGTCCGTCTGGAGTTTAAAGCCCTAAATTTTGCGACCGACAAATTGGTCGCAAATTTTAACTCTGCGACGTCGTTTTACTTCGCAATAAAATTGCGACCGATTTGCGACTAAACGTGTCGGTCGCATATAATCGGTCACAATTCGGTTGCCAATCGGTCTCAGAACTTCTTCCTAATTTTGAAGCGCGCAATGTTGCGACGGAATGAAAGGTTGTCGCGAATCGGTCGCAAAATCGATCGCAAATCCGTAGTACACTAGTCGCAAACTGAAAAACAAACTGTTAGAAATTTTTAGCGCTAGAATTAGCGACTGTTTGTACATAGATCGCAAATCGGTCGCAAAATTGCGACCGATTTTATTCGGTCGCAATAACGCGCTTTCTTTTGTAGTGATTGTTATTGCCATGTCACTTATGTGATCAACTACATGATCATATAGTTAGTCGAAAGACTAAATTGATTTACACATCCATTTGTATGGAAGTGTGGAGTGAGAGGGTTATCTAGCCCTACTCATTGAGTTTGGCGCTCAACCCTTGCCTCTTTTTTTTTTTTTTTTTTTTTTTTTTTTTTATTTTTTTCAGGTAATAGCAGGAAGAAGAACCATATGGATCCAAGCAAGTTGTCAATAAAATATAGAAAATCATTAATAATTTGTATTAACAGCCATGTAAATGTTTTTTTTTTTTTTTTTTTTTTTTTTTCAGGTAATAGGAGGAGAGAAGAACCATATGGATCCAAGCAAGTTGTAATAAAATATAGAAAATCATTAATAATTGTATTAAGCATGTAAATGAAAAAAAGGATAGTAAATTATGGAGTTCCGTAATTGTATTCCAAATGGGTTGTAATTGAATAATATGGGTATATATATGAATTATGTGAATTGTATTTTGATACGTCTATGGAATATAGTTAAAGGGTTTGAAGCCATGACCATGAATAGAATATGAGTTTAATTAATATATGCTTACTAAGGGCCTAAGAGGCCTTAAGCCCACCCAGGTCTTAGTGTCGGTCCGACCCTTGAAAGTGGGTGGTGACAATTTAACAATGATATCAATGAAAAATTAAATAAAAAATAAATGAACCAATAAAAATAAAAAGAGAGCATTATAAACGAAGAAATGAAAGAAGAAGAATTATATAGTAAATAAAAGTTACATCTTTATAGTCCAAATATAATTATGGAAGAGTATATGAAAGAGCTAATGTTACCTTTGATGAATAAAAAATTGTTCTGTGGTTCATAATCTTAAAAATAAAAATAGCAAAATTTAATATGAATGTAAGTAAATATAAATATATCAAAATAAAAAAGAAACAAAAGAAATAAAGAAACTAAAAAATAAAAACAATCGTTGAATTAAACTGTGTGGTTTGAGATTTAAAAGATAGAGAACAATAGAGTTATATAAATAGTGTTCAACTACAACTTATAAATTTCTAAATAATAGAAAAAATTTTCAGATTTTTAGATGATATCGTGATAAAAGGGATTGGATTAGTTAAAGAGGTTTAGGATTTATTTTTTTTTCAAATAAATTATTAGTGATAATAATATAAATTATATTATTTTTAATAGGAAAATAATTATATTTTTTTTGTTAAAAATGAATTAAAAGTCTAGAAAATTTATAAAAAAAAAAAAGAATTCTAAAAACAGAGGATGTCAAGTTAGCATTTACAAAAGATTTATGCTTCATGATTATATATATATACTTTTATAACATATAGTGTGTAAACTATAATGCATGGACACTTTTAAGGGTCTAGCTTACCGGTGTCATACTTATGTCAGACATCGACACTCTTCAAACGCTTTAAAAATATGTCTAACTATTTTTTTAATTTTATTAATTTTGAACACTTCAAAGACACTTCTTAGATACTTGTAAAAATTTTATAAACTTTCAAATAAATTCATTAACAAAAATTTTAAATTGAGGTAATAAATATAAATTAGATAAATATATATATTTAAATAAAAATTTACAACATGTGTAAGAAGGAAAAAACTCTAAATCATTATGTAGGGTTTAATTATAAGGAAAAATATTTTTTCGTCCTTGAGGTTTTATAAAATTATTCAAGTCGTCTTCGCATTTTTTACTATTAGATATTTAGTTCCCATCATTTGCTTCCGTCTTATTAAATAGTCATTTTATTTAAATTTTGAGGTTTTTTCATTAAATGAGACTAAAAAGTAAGATAGATGAGAGATAATATTTTAAAATGTCAAATACTACTCTTAATGAGATGAAAACCCTAGGATGAGGGATCACCTTCCTTTCCTTTCTTTCATAGGATTCTAGATCGCCTCCTTACCAACAAACCTGTTCTCTTCCATTGCCGGCGGCAGAACGGCTTAAAACTCATTTCCTGAGCTGCAAAGCAACCCTCACAACCTCATCTGCTTGTTTTAACTTCGATTAATAGTGTTCGAGCCGTTTCGTAGACAAATACTTCAAACGCTATCTGGAGCTTTACCAGTGACGGGTAAATCGTGTACAACGGGTTATTCTGGCACAGTAGTTACAAGTATCCAGAAAAAAACTTCTATTTGTATTTCCAAGACAAAAAGAAAGACATTTGAAGTGGTATCCATACAATTTTCTATCTGCAGACAAGCTTTAGCAATGGCATACAAGATTAGATTGCCATAACTTCGGCCTTAAAGAATTAATATGGCCAACTTTTTCTTCTTCTAAATTTATAAGTATAAAAAAAATGGTTATTTGCGCTCAAAAAAAATGGTTATTTTATAGCAACTGGAAACTGATACAAAATTGCAAGGATCAAAAGAATATGAAACATTTCTTCTCGTTTTGTGTTTTTGAGTACCGTCACCGTCTTCGCGTTCTCTTCTCATCCCACCTTTGTGACCTTTCTACGATGCCTGAGACCAAGTAAAGAACAACAATTGCCCTTTTAGGTCTTTGGAAACAATCAAAATTCAAGGTTTAGTGTTTGAATATTCTTCATTACCGGAGAGAGAGAGAGAGACTTCAAGATGCTTTGGCAAAAAGTGAGATACAACAATTTTAATGATTTTTATTAATATTATTATTATTATTATTTTGAGTTGTATAATTGCAAAAATGGAGATATGGAGAGATAAAAGGAGAAGAGGAATGGTGGATTTAATTTGTCTTATAAAAGGGGTATTTTACTCTTTTTACAAGGCGTTTGAAGACAAAAGTTATTAAAATTAGACGGAACGACCACTTAAATGAGTCAGAACCAAACATCAGGGACTAAATAGTAAAAATGAGATGATGAGTTGAATAATTTTGTAAAACCTCAAGGATGAAAAAAATATTGTCTCCAATTATAATTTTATTGCCAAATTTAAAAACTGATTTTTTTTTATAGTAATTTTCGACTTTTATCAAGAAGAAGCCTCATACTATTATATTGAAGAAATAAAAATATAGAACCTTGCAGGAGATCAATTTGACTCTTTTGAAGATATTGCAATTTTTAAAATTACTAATTTATCTTTAGATGAACTAGAGATGGAGGCGATAATCTGTAATGATGATGTTATTGTTGAATATTTAACTAATAAGATTAAAATAGAAAATTAAGTATTTTTTATTTTATGTTTTCCTCTTATTATTATTTTCTAGACTATGAAGTTTGGCTCATAATAATATTCGACGTCTTGTATTTGTTTTAGAATTTGTCTATTAGAGAATTTTTAAATACGGTATTAAAACATAGATTACACTAATATTATACCGTCTATAATATATATCCGTTGAACTCATAATATTGTTTCATGTATTATGATTTCGAAATTTGTCTACTAGAGCAATTCAAAACTGTGACGAAAGAGGAGGTTATTGCCTCCAAAGATTCATGTCTGTTGTGTAAATAGTTGCTTAGGAAAAAGGTCACCCGATAGCTTCACACGTTGAGGAATGTTTGTTATGAGTAATGGATTTTTGGTATAGGAATGGGACAAACTAACCCTAGAAAGTAGGTGAACAATGTGTCACCTAACTTCAGTTACATGAAAATTCAGAACCTAAAACAAAACTCGTGTTCTCAAAATCATGACAAGGGTGAAGGTGGGAATGGGTATTTGCTTTTTATTCTTTATTCTTTTATATAATCATAAAAAATATATTTTATATTATTAAACATTTTAAATAATATTAACTAACAAACATACATAATAATGAATTTTTATTGATATAATAATAATTACCTAAATGATTGCCCTTAATATCATTGGAGAGACAAGACAAAGGAGCTAAACTGTATAGTGATGGATCCAACACTGAAAATGTCTGTGCATCAGTCCCTTTCTTTTCCAAAAAAAACTTTCTTTTCCATAAAAAAAAAAAAAAAAAAAAAAAAAAAAAAAAAAAATCTATTATATCATTAAATATATATATATATATACTATATATATATATATATAATATATATTATATATATATAATATATTAGTTTAAATTTAAAACATTAATTCATATATATATATAGTTTAAATTAAACCAATTAATTCATTATTTTTTTAATATGTCAATCTCAATTTTTTTCATCTGTATAAAATAAATAAATTTCTAGACTTGCCACGGAGTATGAAACACGAATTCATTCATAGGATAAACAAAATTATTATCTCTATCTCTAATTGAGAGTGTTGATTAAATTAATAATCACAATAATAATAATCGTTTGATTAAATTAATATAAATAATCTTGTAAAATATAAGAAAGAATTATATTGGTGAAATTTAAAATTACAAGTAATTAATTCTTAAATGATTTAGGTCATATACCCAACTCAATCTATTAAATAGGACGATCTAAACTCTTTAAAAGAGCATGTAATTTAAATAAATTTCAGTCCGTATTGCTTGATAAATGAATTAGATTCACCTAACCTAAGATTTGAAAAATCTAAATTTGATTACACCTATTAGAAAAATTATATGGTTTTGACTAAATATGTTTCTCAATATAATTTAAAGATTGTTTGACTAGATCTAATAAGTTTTGTTTATTAAATATATCTAAAATCAATTTAGATATTTTTCTACCTTCATTAAATGTCTTAATTACATTTTTTTTTTCTTCTCTATGGATTTGCACCTTTTCCTATAATCAAACAAAAATTCAACATTCAACTAATCCCAAAAATTTTTTTCCTTGATCAAACATTGTTTTATAGTCTTAAAATCTTGAATCTTGGAAGAATTTTGCTGATAAATTTTTATGTCTAAAAAAGCCTCAATCTATTCTTTTGACAGCAATTACGTATGGCAGAACAAGGAAAGAGAAAATAAAGGCTTAAAATTCAAAGGTATTTGTAAAATTAAAAAATATATATATTTTTTAAAAGAAACTGTTTGACCGTTGTTGTTCATTGATAGAAAACACACCCAAAAAACATTACTACATAATTGTCTCATTTAGTGAGCAAACCAAAAAATTACTATTAAATACCAATTAAGTATAGTTTGATTAGTCTTTTCACTGATGTAGAAAGTGAGAGATTTTAAGTTTGAATTCTCTGGACTATAAGAGTTTTTATCAATTTGACTCGTTAGACCTCTCAATGAATAATAAAAAAAAATTACTGTTAATAAATTTTCAAAATATGAATTTTGATATGTAAATTTTGTATGTTATAGATATAGCAAACCTCAATACAACCCACAAACTCGAAATAAACTCATTGTTTAAATTCGATTCAAACTCACATTCAACTCCAAATAACCCAAACAAGCTAGATATAAGTCTGCACCAGGAAAACTCAATAACAAACTTATAATAAGGAAAATTTGTTCGAGTTCGCCAATTCCCCACATTGTATGATGAAACATGCAATGTGTTCTATAGTAGACTGTCCATCCTCCCTAGAAAATAAAGTAAACTCAGGAATTTTGTATCCTTTAGGGTAAATATTATCTCTATCAATCGCTTCATAATACGACTTATAAAATTCTAGGTGACCCATTTGTCTCTCGCCAAGCCCATAAAGCTTCTGTACAGCATCCCTTTAGGCTTCCAAAGTAATTTAAGAAACAGGAGGAACAAGCTTACCTGCAACTCAAGCAATGGGAACCTGCTAGCGATATATAAAGAACCAAAGGGAGAACAGTTCCCTTGGACCATGGCTGCCTTTGAAGCCAACAATCACTCGGGGCACTTGGTGTATTTGGACAATTTTTAATTCATATATTGCAAGGTGGATTGCAAGATTTGTGTGAATATAGACCTAAGGAAGACCCTGAAGCCTGCTAGCGGGACGACTAGATTGAAATAACGACTTAGAATGGTGTGTCACCTGCTCCTTCCTCCTATATGGAGGTTAGTACCTCTCATCTGGTTTGACATAAATTGCATCAGTGTCCTCTAGGGAACCTTCAAGCTGTGCCTCAGGCTCTCTACTATTCTTGGAAGCAAAATTCACTCCTTCAATCCTGGTTTCACGTTTATTGGTAAGTGATAAGATAATAGGAGATCCAACAAACTTCTCAAACATAAGTTTCATCATTTCCAAAAAAGCCTATGTTTGCTTTTCCAAACTCTAATTTCTTCAAGACTTCAGTCATCGAGAAAGAGTTAGTATCACTATTAAAATATGCAGGAGCCAACTTACCTTGCTCTTAGTTCTGCTTAGCAACAAAGATACATCCAGCTTCTGTGCATTTAGAATTTGGAGTGCAAATCTCTTCTTCCTCCTGAAGATTAGATCCTCCTTCAACATGTTCCATGCTTTATGGAATAGGGTTTCCAAAACATACTCCATTATGCCCTTCATTTTAGTCATTAGACCCAGTAACTTCCTTTCTAGAGTTTTTTTTTTTTTTTTTTTTTTTTTTTTTGGGACCCAGTAACTTCCTTTCTAGAGTTGTTTTTTTTTTTTTTTTTTTTTTTTTTTGAGGCGCTGATGAAACTTTTTTTTTTTTTTTTTTTTTTTTTTTTTGAGGCGCTGATGAACCCTAACAATAATAATACATAAAACAAATAGAAATTTAAGTATCAATAATGGTGTCCCACTAAAAGTGCCACTTATTATTTACACTGAAAATAATCAAAGATTGATTAACAGTTTGAGCGTATTAAAGTCTACCAACTATAAGTGTAGAAAGTATTGATTGTGTAAAAAATAAAAATGGTAGGAAAGCTACGTAGAAACATGGACATCGCTTGTATTGGAAAATATTATTTTAATAAGGATGCAAATGTAAAAGATAAATTGACAGTACTTGAAAAGAAAAATACAGTAGAACTCAAAAAAGAAATTGAAATAAAAATTGCTTAAGAATTTGTTGTTGATTTTGATTTTATAGAGTTGATTATTGTGGTTCATTGTTGGGGTCTGAGCTTGGCATTTATAAGGTATCACCCGGTTACCAAATTGCTATTTCCTCAATCGTTTAGGTGCGCAACTGCTAAGGTATAGTTACCTCAATCGCTGTTAATCATAGAGATCATGCAGATTAATTCCTAAGTCTTTTCTTATAACCACATTCTATTAACTTCTAAAATATATTTTTTTATTTATTAATTAGTTATAAAGCCCAAATTATCATTAAATTGACGATCCAAATCCATAGCCTATAATTAAAAATTAAGATATGGTGCAAGCACTATCATATATTCTTAGGCATTGGCTCAAGTTAATGTGCTAATAGAAGCATATGTATTTTCCAATCAATAAATATAGGATATAAAAATTAGACACAAAAGGGGAGGGCGGAGAGAGAAATGATACTATGATATATTTCCGTGAGGAAATTATTATTAAATTGTTGTTGCTATGATATGAAAAGCATACTAGGTCAAACAAGATATGGTGATCCAAATTATTTTCATTTTATTTATTTTAATATTTGAATTTATTTTCATATTTAAATAAATATATTTGCGATGAATCTCAAAATAAATACTTTTTCCTAGAAAAACAATACCTAACTTACCTTAAATTCTATCAACTTAATATTAAAATTTGATTTTCAAAATGCTTGATTCTGAAAAGAAACACAAATTAAAAAAAAGACAATGTAATTGTTTTTTTTTTTTTTTGTCATTAGCATACTTTTAATATGTTTATTTGCAATTATAATCTAATCGTTGAACGTCTTCCTTTCAATGAAGTCTATGCTACAAAAAGAAAAAGAAAAAGGAAATCTTTCGAGTAAGTTTTGTCGTTTAGATGAAGGAAAGGAGAAAAGAACGGGAAAGGAAAAGGAAGAGGAAAGGGGGGATGAATGTGCTGTCGTGCGCATGTGCAAAACTGTTATACTAAATGGGTTTTGGAATGCGTGGGACCCACACACCACAGTTTTGATTGGAAAAAGTCAAAATAATTAGTTATGGGCATTTGGACAAAAGGCTGTCTTACTTGAGCTTCAACATCCAGAAATGCCCACAAAAAGAAGTTAAAAAGTAAAAAGTAAAAACTCAATATATTTGGCACGCCACGCACGTGATACTAAACACGACGCGAAGTCCACGCGCCAACAAAAATATATGGCCAGGACCTAATAGGCCTAATATACGTATCCATCTGTCAACATTAAATAATAGGCCTAATATATCACAACATATTATGAACGGAATTTGGTTAAAATTAGATTTTGTTCAAAAAAATAAAAATAAAATAGAAATTATAAATTTAATTTTAAAGAAAATAAGCAAATAGGGTTAATCCCTATGTATCTTTAAATAAGTTGGATTTATTATCAGATTCGGATAAATATATGATAAGGTGAATAAAATTGCTACACTATATATTTCCTATGAGATAAGAGAAAAAAAAATATTAGATTTAATTTTAGGGATCATTGAATTTTTCATTTAGGTGCTCATTGGTCACTTAAATTTAATTTATTACTTATCAATGATTTAATTTTAATTAAATTTCAAATTGTTCAACAAAACCAATTATAGCGTTAAATCGATAACTCAGAACAATAATGAGCTTTAATTATAAAAAGAAAAAATTAGCTCTAAACCTTAGTTCCTTTTTGCTCTCGTCTCTCACTCTCTTTTCTTCTGTCACGACCCGTTTCCGTGGGCCGGACCGGCACTAGAGCCCAGGTAAGCTTAAGGCTCCCGAGGCCCGTAGTAAGCCTGAATCACTAAAATTAGGCTCCCGAGGCCCGTGTAGCCTGATCACTAAAATTATTATTTCAATTAAATTTTCAAACATTCAGGGCCCATTTTATAAAAAAAATAAACTCAATCCTTTTTATTAAAAATCTCGTGCCCAAATTATCAAGCCACAACATTCCACGGTTCGGAACCCCAATTATAGTAAACACTCACATTTTTAATATGGCTCACATAATTATATCGTCTCAGTTAATACACGACTAATTGTACGGCCAAATTCTACAACTGCGGAATCACTAACTAATAGATATACATAATTTTTAAGATCTAGATACATAGCAAAATATTTATTTGGTCTAGGGAAAATTTCTTTCTAGCCTCGCCGACGAAAAAGGAACATAGCTTAACGAATTAAAGAGAAAACTTACTTCCTGAAAAATTAACAAGGATATTATGAGCTTTCTAGAGTAACTTTATTGCACAACACCACACATCAACAATGTGTAAATGTATCATCTTAAGTCATCCGATAGTTATATGCTCACGGCAAGCCAGTCACCACAATATGACCATTGTCACCAGCACTCACCAATCATTAACATCTTCATATAATCACATCACGTGTGAAATTAGTCAGGGAGTCACCGAACCCCCGATGAGCCGTCCCTCCCACAATGGCTCATCCTCGGTCACATGGTTGCACCAGGGGAGCCGATCCCCCATACTGGCGACCGGTCTAATCCTCACTTGGACCAGCCCTCTCATTTGTTTTTCTATCCTCTCTTTCTTTTTCATTACCAAACAGGAGGCAAACCCGGTCGTTCTCCATCAAATCTAGATCATCAGGCGACTCACAACAGGAAGGCACCCTGCGGGCTGGCGATCAATCTAGATTATCCGGTGCGGGCCCAATAAAGAAGCCAACCTTGTGTTAATAAGTAACCGGTAACAGTAGGGGTGCACACGGGCGCCGATCTCCCATTACCGGCTAACAGAAACAGAGAATTCAGGATCCATATAACAGAATCAGAATTAACAGAAATCAGAATCAGGATCCGTTATATACAGAAACAGTCTCCAAACCCATGGTGACCCACTTTCATCCCAACTCCACACAAACAAAGCATACATTAAACATAATACAAATTAATCAAACATTGCAAATTAAGTGCAGACATATTGATCAGTTGGACAAACGTAAATAAAATGCACAACTAGACACCATCTCAAGTTTGCAATTAAAATAAATAACAAATAATAGTAAGAGAATAAAACAACATAAAATTAAATTATAATAATTGGAAAATAAATAAATAATTGAATAATGAAAATAAATAAATAATTGAATAATAATAATAATGATAAAGTAATTAAGGTACTTTATTTATTATGTATCATATTATAGAAGTTATCTAAATAAGCTTATTTATTATGTTATTGATTAAAATTTGTCTAAGTTCTATCTAAATTTCGGCAGCACCTCCCCTAAAAACGGGACTATCAACCTGCTCAAATATCGCAATATTATTTATATTTATCAATCAATGTACACAGCCCATCCGTCGGGCAATCAACAATTTAAGTCCCATCCTCCTTTCAGTACAAGTATGTCAACGTTCACCAAAATCTAACAAATTATAATAACCTACAAACATGTTTCCAATGATTGTATATTATTGTCCTCTAACTAATTATTCAAATAAATGTACCACTTTATAAAATAAAACTTGCGCTTCGATAAGTTAATTCTAAACTGCCACTAAAACATCCAATGCTAACCTAATAAAAATCAATATATATATGTATATTATCTACGTTAGTATAATCTTAAAAGGGCAACCCGTACTGAAATAGCTGCGCCCCACCAAGAGAAATTAGCTTCACTTGGACTTATTCTACTTGACTTAAACTTATATATAGTAAACAAACTAACTCATTTCCCATCAAAATTTAAACTTAACAACAACATATAATTCATATCAAAGCAAAAACTCAAGGGAAAAGCTGAAATGGTCGCTGCCATCCAAAGTTTCGAATTTCTTTCGCCAAAATCTGCTGTAAATTAAATAATTGATTCATATAGGTAAGACTTCAGTTTATAGTTCGATTAAACAATTAAAGCTTCATTTTCCTCCATTTTGGTATACCTCTACCATTTCCATTTTAATTAAGGCAAATCCATGATCAAATTGTTTATCTAGCAAGAATAATATTATCGAGTACTAACCGTCCTTAGCTCAAGTATTAATAATATAATTGTTGTAAAATTTATGCTATGCTTATACTTAGGAATTATACTACATTTATACATTATATTATAGCTAGCAATGTCTCTTAAAAATTCTAAGCTAACATGTATAGATAATAGCTAGATTTCTCATTCCTAGACCAAAACTGTTAACCATAATAACCCACTCAACTTCATCAAGAAACTCAAATAATAATTCCTAAGTAGCTATGCTTATATAATTCCTGAGCAAAACACAGGCAGTAGCTAGAAATGTACATTCCTATACCCCTAGAAATTGTAACATTCTGTATACCCATATTATTTAATTCATGATACCCTTTAAATTAAAAATTTTAAAAAGAACTATAAACATATGAACTATAAACATATTATAAATGGTTAGAATTTAATTACCTAGTTAAACAATTAGCGTCGGAAAAATGAATTTTCCGGTTAGGATGACCGGAAACAGCTCCAGCTATCTACATTTGCCCCCTGCCGGAGTTGAGGAAGACGGTAGCCGGTGGAGTAGCCAGAGGTGTTAGAAGGTGTAACCAGCCAGCCCTTGACTGGTTTCGCCGGAAATAGCAAAGAAGATCGGCGAGTCGACTGTTCCGATCGCCTAAGACTGCATCTCGCAGCTCCTTAGTTTGCTGTGCTAGCCTGAGGCAACAGAGGTGAGGGGAAAGGAGAGCGGCACGGGAACGGCAGCGGGAGGCGATGGGAATGGCGCTGGCTTCAGGTGATCGGAAAGGCAAAAGGGAAAGGGGGAGGGGGGGGAGGGGGTGGAGTGCGCACATGGCCGCTGGCGCCAGGAAGAAGACAAGGGAGGAAGAAGAAGGGAAAAGAGAAAAGGAAGGAAAAGAAAAGAAAAAAAAATCTTGGGGCTTCTAGACCATTCCGGTTCGATTTGAACCGGTTTGGTCTAATTCAATGTCTTGGCTCGATTTGCTTGGTTCTCGGGTTTTTCACTTGGTTTTCCAATTATTCGTGTGGTTTTCGAAAAATCAATTTGATTTCTGAATCCGGTTCAATTCATTTGATTATTTTAATTAAGTTCCGTAACATTTCCTCCTTTAACCAAAATAAAATATAAAAATAAAAATAAACTATAATTAGTAAGGAGATTTGTTTTTAGGGTAAATATATATATATTAATCGCTGGGATTTTTTATATTATTTTCTCGAAAAACTTTAACTTGTTTAACGATTCGAAATTTTGAACATTTTATTTTGGGCTTGGGCCCAACTCGTAAAACTTTGGGCTCAAAATTAAGAATTGCCGATCTTTACAACCCATACTATCAAAAATTCAGATTTTTGATTTAATAAAAATTCCTAAGTTTTGAAAATAAAAATTCGGGATATTTCAATGGAGTAGTCTCATATACCAAGAGTTAGATTGCATGGACACAGGACACGAAATACGGGAATATACGTGATACAATAATTTTTAAAAAAGGTAAAACATCTGCACTACATTAAATAAGTAATACATTAATATTTTAAATAAGTAAACAACCATTTATAATATTATAATAAATCATAAACATAAAATAAAAAAAAAACTTATGACACAAAATAAATTAAAAAAGAATACTTCATTTTTATTGGTAACAAAAAAAAAAACCTCAATTGATCAGCTTGGTGTATTGAGTAGTCTCATAAAATCAGGATCTAGGTTGCACGGACACGGGACAAGAAATACTGAAATCCATGGATATGACAATTTTTAAAAAAGTAGGACATCCACACGCTTATGACATACTACACTAAATAAGTAATATATTAACATTTTAAATAAATAAAAAATCATTTATAATACATTTATAATAAATTATAAACATAAAATATAAAAAAAATAATTTCTCATTTCAATAACACAAAAATAAATTAAAAAATATTTCATTTTTATTGGTAATAAAAAAACCTCGGTTGATTAACTTGGTGTAGGACATCTACACGCTTAGGACACGTTATATAAAATAAATAATACATTAATATTTCAAATAAATAAATCATAAACATAAAATAAAAAAAAACTTAATTTCTTAATTTAACGGCATAAAAATAAATTAAAAAAATATTTATTTTTTATTGATAATAAAAAAAATCTTGGTTGATTAGCTTGGTGTATGGAGTAGTCTCATATACCAAGAGCTAAGTTGCACGGACACAAGACACGAAATACCGAAACATACGAGATACGATAATTTTTAAAAAAGTAGGACATCCAATTTTTTAAAAAGTAGGACATTCATACGCTTAAGACACCCTACATTAAATAAGTAATACATTAATATTTCAAATAAATAAAAAATCATTTATAATAAATCATAAACATAAAATAAAAAAAATACATAATTTCTTATTTCGACGGCACAAAAATTTTAAAAAAAATCTTGGCTGATTAGCTTGGTATATGGAGTAGTCTCATATACCAGGAGCTAGATTGCATGGACACGGGACATGAATACAGAAACATACGAGATATGATAATTTTTAAAAAAGTAGGACATCCACACGCTTAGAACACACTACACTAAATAAGTAATATATTAACATTTCAAATAAATAGTAATATAATCAACATTTCAAAATAAATAAACAATCATTTATAATAAATTATGAACATAAAAAACTAATTTTAGTTTCTATTTCAATGACAATAAAAACAATAAATAAAAAAAACACTTACTTCATTTTATTGGTAATAAGAATAATCTTGGTTGATTAGCTTGGTGGTATAGATTAGTCTCATAAAGTAAGAGCTAGGTTTGCACGTATAGACGGAACACGAGAATTAAGAATGAATATGGGAGTATAAATAATGTGTAACTCCCAGTTTTTTGTCTATTGGAATCGAGTCGTTGCTTAGAGTCGAGTCGGGCTGAATCCAAAAACCCCGGTTTGATCCATTAGAGTCTAGAGTGGGCTAGAAATGGGATGTAATTGCAATAAGGAAAAAGAAGTGGGAACTTACTTGAAGGAAACAAAAAAGATCAAAGTATAAAAGGATTAGGAACTTGCTTGCAACGAAAGAATAAGTTGAGGTATTAAGTTTGGGTACCATTTTGAAAGCACTTGAGGTACCCATTTGGTAATCTTTTCACAGAAAAATCCATGATATTTTGGAGATGTACCCGTGAGTTCCATTTCATTTCAATTTCTTCATCCTTAATCTTCATCTTCTTCCTCTACTTTCCCTCTCATGCTTTCCTTTCTCATCACTTTTTAAAATGGTATGAAGATTTTAATTGGATTCAAGCATTAATTCAACTTCATTCTATCCAAGTAAGTAAACCTTCTTGAATTTCATACTTGAATCAATTTGGTGAATATTTTTAGAGTATTCCATAAGAATTTTCTCCATGTATAGGAGAGGTGAGCTCAAAGGTAGAAGAAAAAAAACGGAAGCAAAAAGAAGAGCCTTAAGCTTTTGGAGTGAAGGTGTGCTAATCTCTTTTAGTTTAATTCATTTCCTTACATGAATAATTTTGTGTGATGTGTTTGAAAATGAGATGAATATGTTGCTTAAATGTTGAGTGAGAAGAACTGAAAATGGTGAAAAAAGCATGAGATGAAATGAATAAATGAAGTAGAGATTGAGTTCATGCCTGAAACAGGTTTTGCTGGAAAAATTTAACCAAGTAACTTCACCCTTGATTTGTTGACCCTATTTAATGAATGGAATTAGGAAGGTCATAGAAAAAGAAGTTATTTGTTTCCTCTATGTGTTTAGCTTTTACATGGGTTTTTGAATCACCCAAATCGGAGTTATATTATTGAGAGCATATGACCAAAAGAGTAACAGACTTGCGCAGGCTGGGAAAACACGTCTCGCGCTCGCCCTGAATTTCAATTTGCGCGCTCGCGAATTGTGTGCTGGGAAACTCTCTGACTCTCATTTGCACTTCTCAGCGCTCGCTGAACTTTGCATGGCGCGCTCGCGAATTGTGTTCTGATGCTCTTTTGGACTTCATTTTCCATGCAATTGTATTCCTTTGCTCAACTTATATGCCTCCAATCATTTTTAAAACAAAAAGACAACATTAGAACATGTATCAAAACAACATGCAAGCATGCAAATGATGTGAAAATGAAGGTAAACAACTATGGTAGATATGAAGTTATGAATGCTATGCAAAATTTGTTTCCTTTTCTCAACTTGTATGTCTTCAATCATTTTAAAGCCAAAAAAGACAACATGAACACAATGTATAACACAAAATCAAGCATGCAAATGGTGTGGAAACTAACATACACAAGTTGCCCGCTTGGCGAGGCTATTAGCATAGCATAGGTAAGCAGTAAATTTATGAAATGGATGAAGCAGTTAATTTCATGAACACAAGCATGCAATAGAACACGTTACTAATGCATTTGTTTTATCTATTGACATACCATAATAGCTCCAATTGAGGTTAGGTAAAACCAATGTAGATAAGGCCCATGTCCGCGACATAGAATAAGCAGATCTGCACCCATACCAGTTTGGGTACTCCGGCTACAGGCCGTTGAAAGTGATATGATTATATAGGCCATAGCAGCCAAGCAATACAGTTTCATCCAGTTTCATACAGTTTTTCTTAATCAACTTCGGTTTCACTATAACCTTAATGGAAGCCATACAGATATCTGACCATAACATTGCATGAACATACAGTATACTAAAACAGCAAGAAAGATCATCAAAGGTAAACTGAACGTATCATGATATGTGTGCTTACATTTCCAATCTGTGATACATGTTTTATTTTCTACATATGTATGTGCCCTTATATGTTCTTTATTCAATTATGATATTCACTGAGTTTTAATCAAGAGTGCATAAAGAACATCAGGTAAGATCATGAAAGTATAATGCGATATATGCTTACACGTTTATTTATTGAATCTTTAAGGAGCCATACAGTCATGAGATGTTAGGAATCATAACTTATCTGATGTAACTTATATGATGTAACTTAATCATAACTTATATGATGTAACTAAAAGTGCCTAAGTCATACAGCATCATGACGTGCAAGTAAGACAATGAACATATCCTGTTATGTATTCTTACATGTTTATTGATTTCATTCATACAGCATAATGAATAGAAAGTAAGATCATGATAGTATCATGATATGTGTGATCAAAGGTTCATGTAAAGGAGTTAGGAGATAATTAGAACTCAATTATTATCTTAGAATTAGAAGTTTATTCTTCACTATAAAGATACATTTATGTTGAAATTCAATAATTCTAAGATTTTCAATGCTTTTATGACATTTGTATCTTAAGTTAGTTGCCACCACACTTTGTTAAGTATGTGAGTTATGAGCACCACTGAGTTTTATACTCAGCGCGTCGATTCTTATCACGCGCACGCGTAAGGTTTGAAGATCGTGGTTTTGCTACTTGAAGAACTTGAAGAGTACTATCAAAGCAGAAAGTGACTAAAATTCGGGTTTAGATTGAGAGTTTTATAATTAAGAATTATGGCAATGTATTAAGATTTATGGCATGTTATAAATTATTACATTTGTTAGAGCTAATGTGATTGTAAATATAAGGTGAAGCAGGTAATTTATTTTGGTGTAAGTAGTATGGAGATAAGAAAAAAAAAAAAATTAAAAATTTACCTTAATTGGAAATACTGAAATATTACTAAATAGTTGGATGATTAGGTTCATGAAGACTTGATATAGAGTATGAATGCAATTAATTGCTGGATATTAAATGCATAGGATTTATACAGTTAATGACTATATACCATAAAGTGTTGTTGTGTATGATGATTAGTTGGAGATATTGAAAAAGTTTGAAAGTTTAATTGGGAGTGTTTTATAATCAAATATTTAGCATACAAGATGATATCAGCATGAAAAAAGACAGGATAAAGTTCAACCAGATTGTAGCGTCTCGGCTTGGTCATTCGGTTAACGGGTGACCGGGAAGGGATGTTACAATAATTTAAAAAAACGATAGAAACATCCTCACGCTTAGAATAGATTACAACAATAAGTAATACAAATATTTCAAATAAATAAACAATCATTTATAAATAATTAATAAACATAAAAAAATTAAATTTCTATTCTTCAATGACACAAAAATAAATATAAAAAAAACTTTATTTTTTATTGGTAATAAAAAAAAATCTTGGTTGATTAGCTTAGTATATGGAGTAGTCTCATATATCAATAATTAGGTTGCATGAACACGGTAAATGAGATACGGGAACATACATGATACGATAATTTTTAAAAAGTAGGACATCCACACATTTAAAACACACTAAACTAAATAAGTAATATATTAATATTTTAAATAAATAAACAATCATTTATAATAAATCATAAACATAAAATAAAAAAATAATCAATTCCTTATTTTAATATAATTAGTTAAATTCTCAAAAAATTCTCAAAATTTATTATTACTGTTGAAAAATACATTAATTAGTGTATAATGCCATTTTTGATATAAGTATACCATGCAATAACTTTTGCTTTTACTTACCATACTGAAAAAGGTTTCACAGGATATTTAAGAAGGCATATAATGGCATTGGTAGCTTTGCATTGTAGCTTTTCAGCATATCGTAGCATTGCAATTTTTCAGCATATCTCAATGAGATACAATTTATCATTTTATTATATAATTTTGCTATTTTTGAATAATGTTATAAATGATTGTTTCATTTTTTAATATTGTTCCACATATCGCGCGAGTTCTAATACTAGTAATGTATAAAAGGAAGGTAGTTTGCTTGATATCGAAGCCAAGTCTAAGTGACACAATTTAACACTTGGCATTATTTTGGATTATAGAATGACAGATGTTAGAATTCTAACACAATTTACCATTTGGCTTTGTTTTGGATTATAGAATGACAGATGTTAGAATGTAGAATTCTATATAATTTAGCACCGATCGTAACAATTGTAAAGATATCAATTGTTTAATATTTTCCAGATAATCTCTTTATCAAGATAATATCATAAAAAAAAAGATTATCTCCTAGCATTTAATATATTAATCATAAATTATTCTTCCTACAAACAATTAAATAGTAATTTCACAACGATTAAAAAAATTGTGAATGAACAAATATATTACTATTAAATAAACAATATATAAACCATTTAAAAATATAAATTGGGAACGTACAAGATACGGCAAATTTTTATTGTAATAAAAAAACTTATTGATTAGCTTGATGTATGAAATAGTCTCATATACCAGGAGCTTAAGTTGCACCGAACCCGGAACAACGAAGAATATGAAAACGTATGGATACGAAATAATTTTTAAAAAAGTAGGAAATCCATATGCTTAGGACACACTACACTAACAAAGTAATACATAATATTTCAAATAAAATAAATAATATCATTTAATAATAATTATAAACATAAAATAAATAAAATTAATTTTTTTATTTTAATGGTATAAACAAATTAAAAAAAACGATTCATTTTTATTGGTATAAAAAAAACCTTGGTTGATTAGTTTGGTATCATTAAGTAGTCTCATAATACCTAGAGCAGTTATATGGAACAAGGACACGAGATACAGAAACGTGTGGAATAGACAATTTTTTAAAAAAGCAAGACACTTCACACGCTAGGGTATAGTAACACTAAATAAGTAATATATTAACATTTCAAATAAATAAATAATCATTTATAATAAATCATAAACATAAAACAAAAATACTTAATTTCTTCCTTAATTTCAATGACACAAACAAATTAAATAAACACTTCATTTTTATTAAGTAACAAAAAAATTTCGTTGATTAGCTTGGTGTATGGAGTAGTCTCATATAACCAGAAGCAGGTGCAAGGAAACCAGACAACAAATATCAAAATGTACGAGATACCGATAATTAAAAAGTAGGACATCTAAATTTTAAAAAAGTAAGACATTCATTACGACACCCTACCATTAAATAAAGTTTAAAAAATTACAATTTAAATTATTCCCCAAAAATAAATAAATAATCATTATTAATTATCCATAAAAATAAAAAAAATAAACTTAATTTGCGATGGCACAAAAAATTTAAAAAAAAAAGCACTTCATTTTTTATTGGTAATAAAAAAACCTTTGTTGATTAGCTTTGGTATAGGAGTAGTCATATAACCTAAGAGATAGGTTGCCATGGACATGGGACAAAAATGCAGAAACATACGAGAATATGATATTTTTAAAGTAGGAACATTCACCAAGCTTAGAAACACAACTACACTAAATAAGTAAATATTAACATTTCAAATAAATACAATCATTTAATAATAAATTATGAACATAAAAATATTTAGTTTCTTATTTTCAATGACATAAAACAAATTAAAAAAAAAACACTTTATTTTTATTGGTAATAAGAAAAATCTGGTTTGATTAATGCTTGGTGTATAGATTAGTCTCATATACGAGGAGTTAGGTTGCACGTATACAGACACGAGATATGACATAAAAATTATGAAATATACTTAACATTTCAAAATAAATAACAATCATTTATATATGATTATGAAAACATAAAAATATTTAGTTTCTTATTTCAATGAAACATAAAAAACAAATTAAAAACAAAACACCTTTATTTTATGGTAAATAAGAAAAATCTTGGTTGATTAGCTTGGTGTATAGGATTAGTCTCATATACGAGGAGCTAGTTGCACGTATACAGACACGAGATATAGAATATACGGAATATATAATTTTTAAAAAAAGATAAAACATCATCACGCTAGAATAGATTACAACAAATAAGTAATACATTAATATTTCAAATAAATAAACATCATTTATAATAAATTGTAAAACATAAAAAAATTAATTTTCTATTCAATGACAA